>ML324735.1:0-24582 GCA_005239505.1 Nicotiana paniculata | reverse complement strand
ATGGGTCACTTGATAATGAAATTTACATGAAAATTCCTGAAGGATTTAAAATGCCCGAAGCAATTTTAAAATTTCGGGAAATGTATTCAATCAGAGTACAAAGATCTTTGTACGGTTTAAAGCAATCTGGGCGCATGTGGTATAATCGCCTAAGTGAATATTTGCTGAAAGAAGGTTAAATAAATGATGTTATTTATCCATGTATTTTTATAAAGAAAATGACATCAGAATTTGTTATACTTGCTATTTATGTTGATGACATAAATCTTGTTGGAACTCCAGAAGAGCTCCAAAAGGCAATTGAATATCTTAAGAAAGAATTTGAGATGAAAGATCTTGGAAAGACAAAACTTTGTCTTGGTCTGCAAATTGAACATTTAGCAGACGGGATCTTTATCCATCAATCTGCCTATACAGAAAGGGTCTTAAAATGCTTTTACATGGACAAAGCGCACCCATTGAGTACACCAATGGTTGTTCGATCACTTGAAGTGAATAAGAATTTGTTCCGACCTCCAGAAGAGAATGAGGAACTCCTTGATCCCGAAGTACCATATTTCAGTGCAATTGGTGCATTAATGTATCTTGCTAATGCTACAAGGCCTGACATAGCATTTTCTGTTAATTTATTAGCAAGATATAGTTCTTCTCCTACACGGAGACATTGGAACGGGATTACGCATATATTGCGATATTTAAAGGGAACTCTTGATATGAGTTTGTTTTATGCTAAAAAAGATAGTGCATATCTTGTTGGTTATGCAGATGCATGTTATTTATCTGATCCCCATAAAGCTCGATCTCAAACTGGGTACGTATTTACTTATGGAGGTACTGTCATATCATGGCGCTCCACAAAGCAGTCTATTGTTGCTACTTCTTCAAATCATGCTGAGATAATAGCTATTCATGAAGCAAGTATGGAATGCATATGGTTGAGATCAATAAATTATTTTATTCGAGAAAAATGTGATTTGGAATGTGAGAAAAGACCCACAATTTTATACGAAGACAATGCTGCATGCATAGCCCAATCGAAAGGAGGATTTATAAAAAGTGATAGAACGAAGCACATTTCACCAAAATTATTCTACACACACGATCTTCAGAAAAATGGTGACATTGATGTGCAACAAATCCGTTCAAGTGACAATCCGACAGATTTATTCATTAAATCTTTGCCAACTTCAACTTGTAAGAAGACGGTATACAAGATTGGAATACGGAGACTCAAATATTTGAAACAAGGTTTTCATCGGGGGGAGTAAAATACGCGATGCACTCTTCTTTCCTTACTAAGATTTTTCCCACAGGGTTTTCCTTATAAGGTTTTTAATGAGGCACCTAGCAATGCGTATTACTAAATATGTGTACTCTTTTTCCTTCACTAGGACTTCTTTTCCACGGGGTTTTTCCTAATTCAATAAGGCACATTATCTTTTAATGAGCATCCAAGGGGGAGTGTTATAAATATATATTATATAATGAATGTTCATTTAGTACTCATTGTAAATAAGCTTCCCGAAGAAGCTTATCCATATGAGACACTGCCGTAAATATGTTTATCTATTTAGTACTTTATTAGAAATAATCCTCCTGAAGAAGCTTATCATTTTGGTACTCCGTTATGGATAAACATTACCTCCGGAAGAAGATTATCTACATCTGGTACAGTAGCAACTTACAAGCAACTTACAAGCAGCTTACACAACAGCCTGTAGTAGCAGCTTACAAGCAACTTGTAGTAGCAGCTTACACATCATCTTCCTTTCTTCTATAAATAGAGGAGATTTCAGTTCATTATGTACATCAATTTAAAAGTTCAATAATATATCAGTTTCTCTCTACACTTGTCTTTAGTTTATTTACTTTACGGTCGTTATTTTATAACAATTTTATCATTTTATTCTCGAGAAAAATAACATATCGATTCATGTAATAATTCGCATAAAATTTTTCTACTTCATTTTATACCTACCGAAAGAGTGTGCACTCTCTTTTATTTAATAAAAAAAATATTTTTTTGTATGATAATATTATAAATATAGAATTTTTAAAGAGATGTTAGATGTGATACAATAACAATATATTAATATTTTAAATAATAAAATACCTAATAACCAAAAAATATTATACAACTAATTCAACTAAATTCATCATCTTAGCATGTTCAGAAGATATTAAATTCATAATTATTTAAAATAATAAATTATCTGTTCGTTTTCTACGAGACAAAGCATATATCTATTTTTAGTAGGGATATACCAGGAACAATATTATATTTTTTCCACTATTATTTATTTTCCTTATTTAAGTATGCTAAACTTTCACGTCCTGGTATTCACATTCTAAATATTTAAGACCAAAATATCCTTGATTATTATTATTATTATTATTATTTTTTTTTTTTTGCTTTTTCGATAAAATACAATAGGAGTACGTGCCAAGATCACATATTGAAAGCCATGTGTCTGTATTTTCAGGTGCAACGATTCAACTTGTTATTAGTCATATAAATGACGATATGGAGCTTTCTGCTATGTGTCAGATCCATATTTGCCTAAGAATTGTAAAAAAATATGTGAAGAAAATACGATCAAAATTTTTAAGTTTATTTTTTAAATAATAACAGTATCATATAAAATGGACATAAGGATTGTTAAATTTTAAAACCATTTTATTGTTCATTGGCTGTATTAATCAAGGTTGAGAAGAGGTATTAGCAGACTTTTGTTAAGTAAATAATATTTAAATAAATACACAATTTTTTGCTTAATTCATTTATGTGGTGAAAATGACTATTAACAAAATAAGCATGTTTTTTTCCCCAATAATTCATATGTTTTTACATCACTTTTAGTTATAAATATTGATTTTATTATTGATTGCATAACTTCTAAGTATCAATTTTTGCTTTAAGATGTTAACAACCAATACAAAATAAACAAAAGAAATACATAATTATCCTCATTGTTTAAGTCTCATTATTAATCTTTCTAAAAAAAAAGAAGGAAAAACTAGAAATCTTGTGGTCCTAACTTCTAAAAATAACCTATTTTCTTTTTGGTCTATTCCAAAAATAATGATCATTTTCTAAATTTAGAAACAATTTAGGTTAAACTTTCAATTTTACCTTTAATGACAAATTTTTATAACCGTACAAATACTCCGGACCCTTTTTTGACTTGTTAAGGACCACAAATTCTAAAAAAAAATATTTTTTCTTAAAATTCGTGTCCGGTCAAACAGAGTCACGTAAATTAGGACGGAGGGAGTATAAAACAAAAATAGGAATGCAATAATGGGAAAGACTATTACAAAATTTGGGAGTGAATTTGCAATACCCAAAAGTATCCGAATCAAACCGCAAATACACAAAGTTCTGTGCCAAGCTACCCTATATATATTTCAACAGCAAACAGAAAGAACTTACTCTTTCTGGAAACTGAAAACTTTTCATCAACTTTCCTTATTTTGCATGACTTAACCTTCAAAAACCAACAATCCATAAATACTTTTCAAGGTACCATTTTCATGAATTCTCCAATTTCCTATTTAGATGATCATTTTCTTAATGTTCAAGTTTGATCCGAAATTTTGAAACTAATTGTTGTGAAGTTACGTAAGTGCGAACTTAGTGTAAATTATGTTGCAATTTGGTGATTTTTGTTCATTTCGTGAATTGATTTTTCTCCAACTGTAAGTGTTTGAGCTGTTTATGAGAAGCAATAATGTATTTTGTTTTTCTTTTTGTATATCATGTGTTAATGCTTTTTATGTCTATGAAAAAACTGTAAAATATAGCCTCTTAATGAAAAGGGTTTAAACTAATGAGGTTGAGGATTCTATGTAATCAGTGGCAGAGCCATGTGCGAAGAAGGGTATTCATCGGAAAGTTATACTGCGTAAATAGGGTAAAAACAATTTTTATATAAATAAAATGTTTTTGAATCCCCTTAACATAAGAGAAATACATTTCAAGTCCCAAGTTTAACACTTTCGGATTTTTTGAATCCCCTTATTAGGATTAATGGCTCCGCCACTGTGAGTAATGATAGTGAGGCTTGAACCATTACATTTACACATTTGAAAGTATTCATGATGCTTATCTTATGAAAATTGACTGAAAATGCACAAATATTTGTTAGTTTTTGTAGTTTTAGCTTATTGGCCATTCATTTGATGTATCTTCTTGGGCAGAGAATGCCATACTAATTGCATTAATTGGTTCGTGTCATTCGGGAATGCCTTTTTGTCCGAAATGCCACATTTGCATTGCTCGCTGTTGCTTGCCTGCAATGGTGCTGATTTGTGTATTATGTCTTATGTATCTTTTTTTTGTTTTTTACTTTGAAGAGTATTGTGGAAGCGTAGAACCGTATAGCATATAAAATAGAAGGTTCTGAAGGAAGTAATTACAATCGGAATATAATGGAGAGAATGGCCAGCAATAGTTATGTCTCCTTATTCAATGACCAGGGGTCATCTGGGGTTGCTGGGGCTGTTGTTCTTGCGATTATAATACCTATATTCCTCTCATTGGTACTTATGGGGAAGAAAAAGGCAAAACAGAGAGGAGTTCCAGTTCAAGTTGGTGGTGAGGCAGGTTTCGCTATGCGAAATGCTAAATCGGACAAATTAGTTGAAGTTCCTTGGGAAGGGGCTACAACGATGGCAGCTCTATTTGAGAAGTCTTGTAAAAAACATTCGTCTAAGCACTGTCTTGGGACTAGAAAACTAGTTAATAGGGACTTTATAACAGCAAAAGATGGAAGGAAGTTTGAGAAACTTCACTTGGGAGAGTATCAGTGGGAGACTTATGGGCAAACATTTGATCGTGTTTGCAACTTTGCCTCCGGACTTGTTAATTTGGGTCACGATGTGGAGACTCGTGCTGCTATCTTCTCTGAAACTCATGCGGAGTGGCTAATTGCCTTTCAGGTATTTGAGTTAATCCTATTGTATATTGAAATAGTTCCTGTATTTGTTTGTTATCTTATTACTACAGGAGTGCAATAAGTTTTAATAGGTGAAATTGTTTTTTCTCAGGGATGCTTCCGCCAGAATATCACTGTTGTTACTATTTATGCTTCTTTGGGAGATGATGCCCTAATACACTCGTTAAATGAGGTGGGTCAGTTTAAATATTTTTTTCTCCTAGACTACACAAGGTGTCGGTGACATGTAATGAATTGGATTTACCTGTGGTTATTGACAGACTCAAGCATCCGCGTTGATTTGTGATGCCAAGCAACTTAAAAAATTGGCTGCAATTGGTTCTAGCCTGAAAACCATCAAGAATGTCATATATTTTGAAGACAATGAGACTGCAATAGATTCAACCATTTCTATGAATATTGACAGCTGGAAGGTGACGTCTTTCTCTGAAGTTGAAAAAGTGGGTAAAAGTTGTCCCATTCAGCCGATACTGCCTATAAAGAAGGATATTGCAGTGATCATGTATACAAGTGGAAGCACAGGAATGCCTAAGGTATGGTGCAACTTGCTTTTAATTTTTCCTTCTGATATGATATTTAGCTTAAGCTGGAACGCGCGAGAAAACAGAACCAAATATGTTCTCGATTCCTCAATGGGATAGAGCATCAGAACTTTTCACATGGCCAGATCTTTTCTGTCATTTAATGGTTACAAGGCTGAAGCTGAATTATAAAATATGGCTCATCAATCTTGACACCACGGGTAAAAGCTCGGTGATTAGTGCAATGAATAGAATTGATTCCGTAAAGATGTATAGACTGATATGTCTCTGATCACTTTTGCAGGACCCAAACAGTATCTCATTATACTCATCTTTGACCATTGATCGCCAAGGAGCTTTCTTAAAATTTCTATACTAGATTTCACTTGAATTCCCTCTAAAAGCGCGAACGCATTGTATGCCTTTAGAAAGAAGGATGGGAAAAAGAGAGCTCCGTTCTTTCCTAGCTTTTGTTAGGACAACAAAGCTTATTCACTTTGTTATTGCAGATTCTAAACAGCATTCTGCCTGTTCAAAGAGAAAGTAGTCATGGCACACACTTGGCATTTTCCCTTAGGAAGAGGTCAACCCTAGTCCTGGAAAATATTTCTTCTTTCAATCCTATCAATTACGCTATAAAAGCTTCAACTGAGTGAGCAAAAAGAAAATGAGCATTAACTTTTGCCATAATGTAATCTCATAAGTCTTATACTCTAGATGTCTGTTTCCAATGCAATCATTTTTCCTTGATCTCTTTTGGCTTTGAGTTTAATCAAACTTAAATTTTTAAGATTATCCTCTTCGTTTGTTAGAAAAAGTTTGCTTGAAGTGTTCTTAATTAAGTTCTTTTTTTTTTTTTTTTTTTTTTTTTTTTTTTTTTTTTTTTTTTTTTTTTTTTTTTTTTTTTTTTGTAAATGTTTTAGGGTGTCATGATAACTCATGGCAATATTGTAGCCACTGCAGCTGCAGTTACAACTGTTATTCCAAAACTTGGAAGCAGTGATGTCTATTTGGCATACCTACCTTTAGCTCATGTTTTTGAGTTAGCTGCTGAGGTAATCTTCAGAGTTTATATATCGTTTTTGTTTCCTTGAGTCTTTATCTAGCAATGAGATTGTTTTAGTTCTAAGCAATTCTGGTCTTGCAGACGGTTATGTTGACTGCTGGTGCATCAATTGGTTATGGGTCGGCTCTGACGTTGACAGATACATCTAATAAAATCATGAAAGGAACACAGGGAGATGCCTCCGCTTTAAAGCCTACTTTAATGGCGGCGGTTCCAGCCATTCTGGATCGTGTTAGGGATGGTGTTATAAAGAAGGTTTGAGCTGGAAAGTACATATTTTTGTTGGAGTATAGGGCCTAACCTGAAGTACTAATCTGTTGGTTATGTTTTTCTCAATCTAGGTGGAGGAGAAGGGAGGATCTGCCAAGAAACTTTTCAATATTGCCTTTAAGCGCCGATTGGCCGCTATGGAAGGTAGCTGGTTTGGAGCATGGGGTCTAGAGAAACGATTATGGGAGGTAATTGTTTTTAAAAAGATACGATCAGTACTCGGAGGAGATATCCGTTTCATGCTTTGCGGTGGTGCTCCTCTGTCAAGAGATTCACAAAGATTTATCAACATTTGTATGGGGTAACTTTTCTACCGTCTTAACATCAGGAAATTGTTTGAATATATTTTACTTGTATTTAAAAAGCGAATGTGTTCACTTTTTTTTCAACAGTGCTCTCTGGACGGGATGTTTAATGTTAGAATTTTTATAATCATTTTCTGCAGAGCTCCAATTGGTCAGGGATATGGCTTGACAGAGACATTTGCCGGAGCTGCCTTTTCCGAGTCAGATGATCCTTCAGTTGGTCGTGTTGGTCCACCTCTTCCTTGTTCCTATATAAAGGTATGATGGGTACTTCTTGGTAAAAAGATTGATAAAATCTCATGTATGGATAATCTGGGATTGTCCCATTCATAATCAGTTTATAGAATTCTTTTGGGACCATCTGCTACATTCAATCATTTATTAAAAGATCTATGTTTTAACTATTCAACAAAGTTGTTCTGGATAGATACATTTGGTGGAATTTCATGCAGTGGACAAAATAATCCGACTATAGGGAAATTAGTGTTCATGTAGTTAGAAGAGTACCAACAGGTCAATTACTTTCTCATACATAAAAGAATTCAGCTTCCTGTTTGAAATCGCAGTGTTGTTAAAACTGCATTAGCAAGTGTCTAACATTTCCCTTTTTTTAAAGCTTATGACTTTTACTCAAAGTCTTCTCACCCGTGTGTTTATCACATTCTAATAACTACGGATAATGTCATAAATGTTCCCTGAGGTTAGTATGTCCTGTGTTTAACAATACAGCTTATTTCTTGGGAAGAAGGAGGCTACAGAATTGTTGATAAGCCGATGCCTCGGGGAGAAGTAGTTGTTGGTGGGAACAGTGTTACTGCTGGTTACTTCAACAATGTTGACAAAACTAATGAGGTGTACAAGGTAGTACTGAGCTTTTCCTTGTGTAAATGGACTGAATTTGTTTATAACAGAAGCCTGTTTATGCCAGTATTGTGTCGGATGCAGGTTGATGAGAGGGGCGTCCGCTGGTTCTACACAGGCGACATCGGAAGGTTTCATCCTGATGGATGCCTTGAAATCATTGATAGAAAGAAAGATATTGTTAAACTTCAGCACGGGGAGTATATCTCACTTGGAAAAGTACTTACTTTGTCATTTGTATATTTTTGGATAGGTCGGCATTCACTATTTTCTTTTTCCCTCCGTCGTGTCATTTTCCAGAAATATACATTCAATGCTTTGCTTGGCGTTACAATGAACATAAACTGGTTTGATTTAGTGCATCTGACTGTGACTTCCGAGTACATTTTGGTGGCGATTTATAATCGTTTAATTTTGGATACTCGCTCAATGCAACTGCATATTATTCATTGGCAGTAGCGGGCACTGTAAACACTTTATATTATATTTACAGGGATTTTCTCTGTTATTTTGGCATCTGATCTGAGTTTGGTATTTCTTGCTTCAAATTTGTCTTACCAAATTTGTTTCTCCTCGTTAAGTCTTGATTTCTGGAAATAGTTTGATGAATTAACGTTCATTGCAGGTTGAGGCAGCACTTTTATCAAGCAATTATGTCGATAACATAATGGTCTATGCAGACCCCTTCCACAATTTCTGTGTAGCACTAGTTGTTCCTTCACAAAAGGTGCTTGAGAAGTGGGCGCAAGAAAATGGCATCGAGCACAGAGCTTTTTCCGATCTATGCAACAAAGTTGAAGCGGTCAATGAGGTCCAGCAATCTCTTTCAAAGGTTTGTCTCCTTTTTCATGCCAATTATAATTTACGACGATCCTACTGAAAATGAACCTGGCTTGTATATCTAACAGCTCAGTGTTAAACTCTATATAGGATAACTCGACGCTATCATAAGACATAAATCCCAGACAACGTAATCGAAGAATGCTGTCATTGTTTGCAAACAGTGAATGCGTTAATATCTTTTTGCCAATAACAGATTTACTCTACGGAAGCAAAAGATCTCTAATCTTCACGGAAATAATTTGTGACTAGTTTTCAACTATAGAGTGATGAATGTGAGTAGGTGATTGACTTGAAATGCAGGTAGGCAAAGCTGCAAAATTGGACAAATTTGAGATTCCTGCAAAGATCAAGTTGATACCTGAGCCATGGACACCCGAGTCCGGATTAGTTACTGCAGCTCTCAAATTGAAGCGCGAACCCCTCAAGGCTAAATTCAAGGATGAGCTTCAGAAGTTGTATCAATGAATTATCATCTAGTGTTGACTGGTTTATCCCCATGTAGCAGGAGAAATATGTAGTTTATTGGCAGTTGAAGAGTAGTAATAATACCTTAAAAAAGAATCAGTTTTCCTAGTGAAGTGCAATCACACCTGTTATTTGCTTGTTGTATTAGATTTCAATCGATTATGACAAGGTCAGTTGCTCCTTTATTACATTGATGTTCTCATTTGCTTGCCCTTCTGAGTGATGTTATGTACATAGTGGTATGTATTTTCTTTACTAGCTCGAAAAGGCGAACTCCGCTCAAAACTTTCATCCTCCTTTGGTTAAAAAGGAAAAATGACCAAGAAAATCATAAACAATTTTCGGAGTTCGAATTGGGGCTCTGCTAATTCAGATTCGCACTACGCAAGGCTTATTGCAAGGGGAAGGCATTCTACAGTCAAACCTCTCTATAACAATTTTGTTTGTTCCAAATTTCTTTGGTTGTTATAGTAAAGTGTTTGTTATAGAGAACATATATTATAACATAGTATGAAAATTCATTCCAAAAGAAACTTGGCTTTTATAGTGAATGCTTGTTACATAGCGATGTTATAGAGATGTCTGACTGCATTATGGATAGAAACATTTTCGTTTGCAGCTTTGCCTACCTGCATTTCAAGTCACATCACCTATGCAGTGAAAGATCCTATCCATCCCACCACAATCTTGATAGTGGTTCTAAGATACTATTACAGTCAAAGGAAAATGTTTCATGTCCTAAGTAGTTCAAAAACACATTTCAAGCAAGCTCAGATTTCATGAAAGTCCACTGAACACACTGCACAATTTTTTCTGATTGACTTTGGCATTATACATCAATCTTTTGTGCCACTCAATACACAACCAGTAACCATTACTTTACTTCTCTTTTCTTTTTGGTTTATCAATCATAACTTCCATTGCATACACTAACAGCATTTTAAGCTTGGTGCAGATGTGCAACCAAACCAGATAACTAATTCAGTACCAAAAACTTTCGTTTCTTAAGTCTAGGTTCAAATCTAGGATTAACAACCAAATTTACCATTACTACAGTGGAAATCCATTTGACACTTACAAAAACAAGAGAGACTTAATTTAAAGGATAAAGCCAAGGATGATTTGCCTGCCGGTGACTATCTTTGTCGGTTAGAAATTATCACCGGACAATTGGAGCACGTTGCTGAGCCCCATTGCCTTGCATGGTAATAGCCATGTGAGAGGATACACCAAAGGCCCTGCGATCAGGTTGCTGCTGGAAGCTGACGCCGTTGTTGACATCTTTCCGGACACTTGAGAAAGCAGAAGTTGAATTTTCGCGCTCAGCTGAGTCTTGAGAAGAAGTTGAGTTAGTAGGGTAACTATTTGGATCAGATTGATTGACTTTCTTTGAGCTAAGAAAACGTCCTCCGGATCCTCTAACTCTATTCACTGCATGAAGATGCCGTGACTCGTGAAGATATGGCTGCATTTGCAATAAAATACCAGAAGAAGAATAAGTCCAAAATTCATCCTGAAGAATGATAAAAGTTGAAGTCAAGAAGTTAAGGAGGCCTATAATGGTAGTAATCCCACATGAGTTGCTTCTGTGCAGAAGTTCCTATTTAACTTCATCTTGTCCTATTTGGTTACTGGTGTATCAATCCCCAAGATACGGATATGCAAAATCGCTANCCCCCCCCCCCCCCAAACAAAGAAACGAAGATTGCCAATTTCTTTTGTTTCCTTTCCTTAGATCTCTCTAACCAGCCTATTTGCCTGCTTCTTTTAAAAAAAAACTATCAACACGATGAAGTTTCACATGTCAAGACAACAGTTGTAAAAAAGGTTTTAGCACACAATTATCAAAGAACCAGAGTAAACAGACTTGGGGAATCATCGCTTCCTTGGGCACTTATTTAACGATATAATGCCTGATTACATATCTGAATATTATTTCATGGAAAAAATTGCAGCAGATTGATGTCCTCAAAAAATGCTTTTCACCTACCTGAGCAATTTGCAGCAGATTGATGTCCGAAGTATTTTTTGTAAAAGAGTAGACTTTGATTAAAAAGGTGCTTATGATCATGCAACATGCAAATACATGGAAGAGTCAGCACTAATAGTCTTTGTTAACCATTATACAGGCTGATGAAAGTTTGTTAATAGCAGAATGTGCTGCTATGTAAAATGCCAAATATGTTAACTGTTACTGAATTATTTTATGCAGACATCCATATAGTTCGTTTTCATCTAAAAACGCTTTTCTTGAGCCAAAGGTCTATTGGAAACAGCCTCTCTACTTCACACAAGGTAGGGGTAAGGTTTGCATACACCCTATCCTCCCCAGACTCCACTTGTGGGGTCACACTGGGTACGTTGTTGTTTTCGATGCATACAGTGTTGTTTCGTGAGGAAAATTTCCCCTCTTAAGTTGTTAAAGAAATATGGTAAGCACAGGTTAGAGATAAGAGGATGAAACAGTTCAGAGTTGCCACCATCTTGCCACTTTTAATCTGTCTATCACGTTTTCATTGAATGAAAATGAGACACATATGTGAGCTGAATGAACTACTAAAACTGGGGAAGAGCAGAAAGTACAACCTTTCTATTTTTGACAAGTTTGTTCTGAGCCTCAAGCTTAGCACGTATCTGTCTCCGTCGCATGATCCCATGGTACTGTTTTGCGTTTACATAAATTGGTCCATCCTCTGCAAGATCTAGGGGGAGTGGGACCCGTGTAGGCGCTATCCCCATCATTTGTGGCTGCATTGACCAAATATCAATACTATAAATTTAACTAGAGAATTAGGAGTCAATATGCGATACGATTATCCATCTCCTTTGTTAACTTATGAGTTGACAGCTACATCTAGAATGTCCGAGTTCTACTCAATATTTAAAGCGTGACTCAGGTAAACAAAATACTGCATCCTGTGTACCACAAAATTACATGTACCAAATCCGTAACATTTTTGAGATCAAGTCAAAGAAGAGAAAGGTCAAACATACTTGCGATCAAGTTATATATAGTAGAAATTATGCAAACATCTCACCTTGATAATATAGAGAGGAAACTTCAAAGCGAACAATACAAGAGACAAAAATGAAAGTGAAGTACTCACAAAAGCTTGAGGTCCATAAGCAGTATATAAGCCACTCATATAGGGATCAGAGTAACCAAAAGGAGAGAAACCCTGCAACATGAAAAATGATAAATTAGATTATGACAAAAGCTAAAGCAAAAGTCTCTAGAAACATACTGTTGAATGGGCCACTTCATTTTGCGACGAAAAAAGAGCAGGCTTTATTTGAGCTTGCATATCTCTTCCATATCTTTCATCATGAACTGGTAAATCAAAAGCAAGATGTAAGATAGCCATTTGTTATAAGCAAAAAACTTCATCAAGTAAAAAAGCTAAAGCCCGTTGAGGGAAACTCCGAGAGGCTACTTATACATCAGAAAGAAAACTTGCCCAATTGACAAATAACATTTTTGCTATTATATATTTAAGAAACTCATTAACTTGTTAAGAACAAATAATGCGGTATAAGCAAGGATCACCTGTACCAATCGAGATGTGTCTCCACACACATAAATAACCACCAGGAATTCATTCATTATTGTAATTTGAGTAGTACAGTTCTTGGACATTATATTAAACTGAACTAATGAAGATTAAATGAGATATAGAAGGGAGCTGCAATAAAAGCTTAACAATCTTTAAAGTATGTGTACCGTATTCTGAGGAGGCACATTGATCTTGAGAGTTTGTTTTCTCCGAGGTAGTCATTTCGTCTTGGGAGTTAATAATTGAATGTTTCAACCGCAATGTCTCGCCTTGTAAGTCTGGATCCAAAGACTTCATCTCCGGACAGCAAGGAGACGGAAATACCACTTCTGAGGCAAAGATTCTATGTGAAGTTTCTTGTTCATCGGAACTCCGCCATGATTAGCTATTGACAGCAAAATGATGCATAAACCAGATGTAAGCTCTAAGCTTTTCTTTAGTAAAGTTGTACTAGTACAGCAATTTACTTATCCATAATGAAGATTAGCGACAGATTTTCCCAACTATGCTTCAGGCTGCAAAGTATAGAGCGCTTAAATCCTCAAGGACACTAAGCAAAAAAGATTAACATGGCATAACACATACCAAGTCCAAAATTACTAAAGACATGCTATCAGAACTGCACAGCCTTATATTGCAAAGACGAATATACAGATACTCTATCAAGAACTGCAGTAATTTAAAATGTCATCGACGTGTTACATGAACAACTACTTCCCCATTCTACTATTAAGCACGTCGATATAAAAAGATGGATTAGGGGGATGAGTTGACAAGGGAACTAGTGGACGTAGTACCACGTATTCTCATCGAACAACTTAATACCATGTGCAAATGAACAATAAGAAAAGAACTGTAAGGTGTTAATTGGAAAAGGAAGTACAGAATTGCGATATGAACTCCAAAAGACGATAAACTACACGAGGACAATAGGCTTATGCAAGGGTAAAACATTTAAGCATGAAAATTTTATTAAATTAGCAGTACCAGGTTTGATGAGCAGAGCACCCCATACAGAGGTAGACAAGAATTTTGTGTCTGATATTTACATGCAGTAACTAGCACTTTATCAATATATTAACAAAAGTAGTTCACCAACCTAATTTAGTCCATTCATAGATATAGACCCTAAAAACATAGCATAAAGGATAGGAACAAATAGCAAAATGACCACCTAAAATGGAATCAGCTATACCAATTACAAAACCAACAATGACAACAAGTAAGCCTCAATCCAAACAAACTGGGGGTCGACTATATGAATCATCACTGACCATGCAAAGGCGGATCCAAGATTTAAACTCTATGGGTTGAACCTCTAAGGTTTTTAGCATCGAATCTATTTTGTATTTTTAAATTATGGGTTCATATATACTATTTGTTGTAATTTTAATGAATTTTTACTAATAAATTTATGCTCCGCGTCGCAAGTACTGAATTCAGATGAACCCAAGATTACCTTGTTGGATCCGCCCATCTGACCATGTTACTTCATATAAACTCATCCCGGACCAATATAATACAAAATAAAACAAAAAAGTACAAAAAGTTCTTTATATTTTCTAGTGATTATAGATCCCTGAAAGGCTAAACAAGTCCTAGAAAAGCGTAGGACGTATAATAAGGTGCTAACATGACTAAAACATATCCTCAACTAATAGGTCTCCCTTATATAGATCTTTTTTTCTTTCGCTAAGTCTGCATGGATCCCGTAGCTAATACCATTTACAATGGGGAAAACAATTAAAACAAAAAACCCACATGCATCTTGTTTTAACACAAAGATAATCTTATACCCTGAAGATCATGACTTGATCAAAATGCTATTTTATCAGAAACCAATTCTCATAATCCCAAAAAAAAAAGAAAAAGAAAAGGAGAAAAACACTAGATCAGAACAAGAACACAAGATCATGAAAAAAGTGAACAAAATCTTCAGATCTTTATTGCATCAACAGCTATACTCTACAAAATGTTACTATTACAAGAAAAAACCCAGTTTCCTGTCACAACCCATAAGCAGAAAATATACAGAAAACCAATAAAAATAGCAACTTTACCCAAAATTATCTTACAAATACATATACCTTTGACTTTAAAGTCAACATGCATTCAAGATTTTCACTACAACATTCTTTATCTAACACAACACAATACACAATGCCCCATAAAGGAAATTTTGAAAAATCATTAGCGAAATGAAATAGAACACAAATACTGAAACATGAAAGAATATAAGAAAATACAAAAATAGAAAAAGCAAAGAAGAAAGAGAAGTGAAATGGAGAGAATTTTAAGGACCTGTGGAATCTGGTAAAGTTAATAATAAGATAGTAGTAAGAAATAAACACAAGTGCTGTTTCTTGTTGGGTTGAAATCAAGCATGTCTCCTTCCTTCAAACTCTCTCTCTCTCTCCTCTCTCTCTCTCTCTCTCTCTCTAAAAAGAAATCTTCTTTTTTTTTTGCCTTGTAATTTAAGTGATGGTTTATAAGAATCTGTGCACTTCTTCCTGGTTATGATGTGTACAGTTAACTAAACAATTGTTTCATGAGTATTCTTTTTCTATTGAAGGACATACTTTTATATTCTCCCTAATAACCGTAATTTTTTTTTTAATAACCGCAGCGTCCGAGCCAGTTTACGCGCAACTCAACTAATTCCATAAGGTATATGTTATCGTCCATCAATAACACATACCATGTAATTCTATCTACCAATACTTAGCTAGATAGGAAGAAATTACCTCATATTTTTTTTTGTCTCTACTGGATATTAAAACAAAGACCTCGTAATTTTTACCCTCTTCATTGACTACTAGACAAATATTTCGGGTTAGCCAAATATCGAATAACTTTATCCACTGAGACTTAACAAATAAAAGATATCACCTAGTAGAATTTGTCCACTTTAGGTTGAAATAGAGTTTTTGGAAATTATTTTCATTTATTTTGTACGAAAATTATTTTTCTTCGAGCGGAGAAAATAAGTTGATGAGAAAAAAAAATTCAAAATATTTAAGGAAATAAAAATGAAAAACTTAGAATTTTTTTTAAAAAAGAAATAGATTCATTGATACCACACACACCATTAAATTTGGTCATTTTCTCATTACTTAAAGAATTAAAATTAAGAAAAGTCCAAAGTTATTTTGTATTAATTGAATAGGTCCAACTTGGTCCACTCAAAAACAAAAGTTATTTCCTTCACTGTCATTATCAGCTTTGTACACTCTGCTGTAACTCTAGTATTAGCTCCCTCTAACACAGTTCTTAGCCGCCCCTCCACTGTTCGATGTACTCCATCACGCGCTTGCGCTTCTGTTGCCCAACATGTTTCTTAAATGGCAATTGCTTACTTCTCCATCTGGGTATGTGAAACGAACGCGCTAAAATCTGGAGTGGGTTTTGGAAGTGTAGATTTGAATAATGTGAGGTTATTAATTGGTTGTTCATTCATCCGACTAATAGCCTGATTGACTAAACTTTTAAAATTTACTTATTTTAAAAGATAATTTTTTTTAAAATATTTTTAAAAAAGTATTTTTAGTAAGAATTGATTTGTATTTGATTAATTAATTTGAAAAATACTTTTGAACAGTAATTAGTGTTCGCCCAAACTTTTATAAACTACTTCAAAGTGTTTGTTTTTCAAAAATATTTCTCAAAAAAGTGATTTTAGAAAGAAGCTATATTTTTAACTTCTCAAAAATTACTTTTGTTTCTCTTTAAAAGCACTGTATCGTCAAACATCTCAATTTTTAGCAAAAAAATACTTTTAACCCAAAAATAAAACTTGACCAAACAGGCTATAATTTACCAAAAGAGAATATGTTCGCACGCTTAGGAAACATTAATTAAAAGTATAATTTGATTACTTACTTATTTTTAAAATTTAATACTACGTCTTACTTTCACCACAAATTCCATCAAATGAAATGGAGGAAGTACTTACGGGTCATTCGCTTCAAAATAATGTTATAGCAAAGTTATAATTTTAATCTCATTTTCTACCTGGATTAATCAAATGGCACTCCCATCTATTCACGATAAGTGATTTTTTGGCCTTTTTAGTTTGATCCAAAATAAGAAATTTTTTGTTCAATCAAAAAAGAATTAATGTTGTTTTTCAAAATTTACCTTTATTTACATATCTTAATGTGCCAAGTTAACAGTATACAAATTTTTCATTTAGGATAATTTAGTCAAAATACCTTTTCTTTTCTAGAAATTAGTATTTTCTTAATGGGTGTGCCAAAGACTAAAATGTCACTATTGTGGATTGGAGGGAGGGGATAAATACAATTGCAGTTAAAAAAAAAAAATAAATATAATTGCATATTGATATCGGTATATAATCCCGATAACCAAATAACACATTAATGACATATTTGGTCAAGCTTCTCCAAGTTCAAAAGTGCTCTTTTGCCGAAAAAAGTATTTTCTTGAAAGTTTAGGTATTTGATTAAACTTTTAAGAGGAAAAAGTGCTTTGAGTAAAAACAAAAGCTATTTTTGAGAAGCTCCAATACATTTCTTCCCAAAATACTTTTGAGAAAATACACTTAAAAGTACTTCTTAAAAGCATGCCCTAAGATTAATTACTGTTGAAATATACTTTTAAATTGATTAACCAAACAAAAATTATTTTTCATCAAAAGTATTTTTCGAAAAGCACTTTTCAAAATAAGTAAATTTTTAAAAGCTTGATTAAATATGCTATAAGTGCTCGTTTGGTACGAGCAATAAAAAATAATTAAGTCCAAAATTAAATTAGAAATAAATTTATCATTTATTTAGTTGGAATAAAATTATTGAACAATCAATTTCATAATTAAATATTATGAGATTGTAAAATTATTTTTATCCTTACAAAAAATAAGACAACTAATTTTGAAATATTCTGAAATAACTTGTTTCCAATCAAACGACCCAATGAGATTTTCCACCAATTGTCACGAAAACTTTTTTGTATAACAAGGGATAGTTTGGTAAAAGTGAAAGTCAATTAAAGGCAAGTAGATTGGTGGCACCACGCGGAAGAATCTAATTTTAGGCGGACACGTGGTGGGTTATAGACATCCTTAATCCGGTGGCTTTTGGCGGCTTTCGGACACAAAACGACAGCAAGTAAAAGAACAAGAATAGATCAATGGCAGGCCAATCCAAAATGCCCATCTTTTGTCTGCTTTCCAAATTTGTACTATTCTTTTTTCATCTAAAAACTGTTTAATTAATTGCAAACCAATTAAAAACGTAAGGGCGTATGTACAATATCACTTATGGATTTTTAGTAGATGAAGAAAGGCTCCTATACGATTTCAGTAGTGTAGTCTTTAAATTATTATTTGACTAAATTAATTTTTTGATAAATAAATTGATTTTTATTATATCTATTTAATCACAAATAGAGAATAATATTGGGGATCATATTTATAATTAGTTTATTTTAATAATTTACTTAAAATTATACTATAAATTAAAATCTGTTTAAATTGCTTCAATTAATATAAAAAGACTGCGTGCTATAATACTCATTTTTAACATCTATTTCAAATATAAACATCAAATTGAAAATTTAATTTCAATCGTATTATTTTTCTATTTGAATATTTTACAAGATAATACATTAAAGCTACAAGTGTCATCTATATTAACAAATTTTCTAGAATAAGAAGCTTACCAATCTATCTGTAACTATTCTTGAATATATCCGAATTGGTTTCACAAGAGTTTCAATAGTGGAAACAATCAGCTACTTGATGAAAGTTAACACAAACAACATCATTCTTTAAAATACGATAAAAGATGAAAAAGAAATTTACTATTGATTTTACTTCATGTCTTGTATACAACAAAATCAAGAGATATTTTTAGTACAGTAAATAAAGAGAACTTCCAGGGGGACTCGCATCCTTAAAGAGACAATTTACTACTTCAAACTAAGAGAATCAAAGGCACTAAACAAATATAAACATGATATAAATTGTAGTAATTAAATATAGTAGTTCAAATTATATTTTATTATAACTCGTTTAAAATGATGTTAACTGGTGATAAAATATAAAATATTTGATACAAGTTTATATAAATTATTATAGGGATCTTAATTTTTTTCTTAATTAAGGAGATAAAAGAAATGATTTTCTTTTTCTGTAGATTTATCATATGTTAATTTTCATAATGAAACAATATAAAAATTATAAAAAATAATGTTTAGGATAATCTATTGATAGTTGAGAACTTATCAGGGAAAAATGAGTTCAAACCATGTAGATTAAATTTTCATAACAATTAAGCATATAAGAGATAGCCCCCTAATACATTATAAACAAATCCATAACCTAAATTAACTTTTGAGATTTAATAAACTATACCTTATAAAATTACTTCTGAATATAAATTATTCTAGTTTGAAATAAGGGTGTCAAACGGGCCAGGTTAACCCGTTTCTGGACCGGCCCGGATCGGTTGAAACCCGGACCGGCCTGAACCGATACATAGGGGGTCGGTGGGATGGGTTATTGAGGTTAGGGGGTTGGTCTGTTCACATAAATTCATCTGGTTAACCGGATAGGTCAAACCCGGTTAACCAAATTTCCCGTAGCACCGATTAACCGGCCTGGCCCGGACCGATTTAACGGCCAGATTTCAATTTTTTTTAAGGTTTTAGACCGTTTCCCAACGGCTGGATTGCACAAATATCCCTTTTTTGGGCATTTTTAAAAAAAAAAACACTATTGTAGTTATTAATTTAGCCCTTTGAAAAATTATCANCCCCCACCCCCTTCTTCATTTCTTCACTCATCTCTCATTTCTCAAACTCAAATTCTCAATTTAAGTTAAATCATGCCTCGTGATTTTAGAGTGCGCTCATATGTTTGGGCACTTTGAGGTGGTAGAAGAAAATGAAGAAGTTTATAAAGCAAAGTGCAAGAACTTTGGTCGAGTCTTAAATCTTCGTCCAAAAGTGCGTGAGCACAGGCTGTTTAAGGAGGCATATGAAGAGTTATCTTGAGCGTTCTTCAAAAATTCGTATTTAAGATTTTAAGTTGATTTGAGACAATTTGTATTATTTACTTATTTTAATATTATTAGACGTATTATGCTTAATGTTTTAGTTTATTAGATTAATTTGAAGTATTATTAATTTATTATGCAATGATAAGTGCAAGTTTGAAATTTAATTTGAAGTATTAAATATAAGAATTTTAAAGTCTTTGCATCATTTATTCAAACGCTATTTTTATAAGATTACTTTTTTGGTTATATTTTTACGATAGTTATACAAAATACAAAAAACAAAAAAAAAATAACGCTAACCCGGCCCGGCCCCTTGGACCCGTAACCCTGCTGGTTCAATTTTTATCGGGATGGACCCCGACCTGTTAAGACCGGTAAAGACTAACCCGTAACCAGCCCTGATTGAAAATCGACCAATTTTATTTTTCTCAACCCGGACCGGCCCAGCCTACCCGTTAAACACCCTTAGTTTGAAATCACCTTCAAATTGTGTGGATAGATGAAAACATTTTAATTTTAATTTTTAAATTACTTTAAAACAATATGGGTAAATATGAAAATCTTGTAAATATTTACCAATATCTCCTTTTGATGCGCTATTATTTAAAGAATTAAGTTTACTTTCTCTGTGCAAACTTTTAGTTGACAAAACTAAAATTAATAATTTTAACAAATGAGAAAAAGGAACGTTTCAAATGATTATTTACGAACAGTACTCTCCATAATAGTAGTCTAATCGACATGGAGTAATCAGGGGCGGATCTACCTCCCGACCTACAGGTTCACGTGAACCCAGTATATTTTGTCCAAACAATGTAAATGTGTTAAAAAAATTACTAAATATCCATAAATGTTTGAATGTGAACCCAGTTACAATTGAAAAATTTACTAGAGGTCGTTGCAGGAACCCATAAACATTAAATTCTGGATACGCCACTGGGAGTAACATTTAAAGGAGTGTTGTAGTTATGGGAATATGAGTCCCATGTGTATCAATGATAGTTTGCATTTAAGAATTGCAAACAATGTAGGAGTTTTTTTGAAATAACATATATGCCCTTGGTCGACTATCTTTCCTTTTCTATATAATAGAAATATTTACGCAGTAATTTTTGTTTTGTTCTAAATTTGAATTAAAAAAATTACTTAATAACTACAAAATTTTAATTAAAAACTCATTGTTACAATATGTTAATTTGATATCGTTGTTGGAGCTTATAAACTTTTGTTGAATCAAGTCACTGCATGGTTTTGAAGATTGACAAATGCCAACCCAGTTGAACTAGGTCCATCAGGGCAAACATAGTCAAACAGACCCATTGGCACGAGAAGCGTCCATGCACAGGAGATAAACATTATATGGGAACTAAGAGGTTATCTCCTAAGCGAAAAGGTTGCGAATTGATGAGAAGATGGAGTTCGATTTCAGGTAGGACAGAATCGAGATCAAGGAAGTTGAGGTAAACTCAAATCGAGATCAAGGAAGTTGAGATAAACTCAAACTCTTCCACCAAGGAAGAGTTGCACTAGAACTGAACAACAACATCTCAACTACTGACTCTATAAGATGTTGAAGCATTCCTGCTGAAGAAAAAATCACAAACACAGAAGTGAAACAAGAACTGAAAGCAAAATTACCAAAGCAATTTTGCAAGCAAAATCCTTGTGCGACACAAAAGCTATTTGAACCAACTAGAAGAACCAGTTACATCTGTTGTCTTTTGAGTCTAGTTGTTTATAGTAGGTGATTACATATTGTATCTTTCAGCTTTATCTAGAAGCAATTGTAATAGGTACACACTGTTCAAGTTAGATTTAACTTGAAGTTTAGAGTTAGTCCTTAGGTTTACAAAAGAGTTTATTTTGTAAATGCTGTTTGGCTCATTGATATAGTGAAGAGTTTGGGAAAATTCTACTGGGAAGTAGGTCGTGATTTTTTCACCTTTTGAGCCAGGTGTTTTCCACGTAAAAATTAATGTGTTATTTAAATTCTGCAATTACTTTTTCACAAACTGTAGAAGTTGGAACACCAAGAAGAACCAGGTTCTTCTATAGAGACTGCACTCGAAAATTGGACACCACACAAATCACCCTTCCCCCCCTCTTGTGTGGTATTGACGTATAAAATATCAATTGGTATAAGAGCAGGTTATCCTTGAAAAGTCTAACACCTTGGAAAAGATCAAAATGAGTGCACCACCTGAAAACTGGGAGGGTCAATCAACTGCACGGCCACCACTCTTTAATGGCCAATATTACTCTTGGTGGAAGAACATGATGAAGGATCACTTTATTGGAGAAGACTATGAACTTTGGGAAATAGTCAATGATGGTCCTCTAGCCACCATGAAGAAGACTACTGAAGGAGTAGATGTCCAAAAACTAGAGCTGACTGCACTGCTGAGGATCTGAAGAAATGGGAGAAAAACGCTACGGCAAAAAAATGGCTAGTTTGTGGACTAGGTCCAGATGAGTATAGTAGGATTCAAAGCTGCACCACTGCCAAAGAAATCTGGGATACCTTACAAGTAGCTCACGAAGGAACACCTCATGTGAAAATATCAAGAGGTACTCTACTATACTCTCAGTATGAAAACCTCACTATGAAAGAAGGAGAGACAATCCAAGAAATGTACACAAGGTTCACAACTCTGATAAATGAACTTAAGTCTT
Source organism: Nicotiana paniculata (assembly GCA_005239505.1). NCBI lineage: Eukaryota > Viridiplantae > Streptophyta > Magnoliopsida > Solanales > Solanaceae > Nicotiana > Nicotiana paniculata. The sequence continues at coordinate 2,047 of ML324735.1, read as the reverse complement.
TTGGTAGAGTCATTCTTGAAGAGGACAGGGTAGAAAAGATCTTGAAAAGGGTCTTAAAAATTTCCTGGGAAAGTAAAATCAGTACTATCCAGGAATCCAAAAATATGGCAATCCTCATATTGGACGAGCTAATTAGAAACCTTACTGCCTATGAACTTAGAAGGCAGATAATGAAAATGGATGCTCCAAAGAAGGAAAAAAGTCTAGCACTGAGAACTACTGAGGGAGTAGATCTGGAGGAAGACGAGATGGCCATGATTACCAAAGAATTCAGAAACTTTCTCGTAAGGAAGAAGGGTATCTCTAAAGGTGGTAACTACAACAAAGCAAAAGCTCCAAAGAGGCCAACCAACGAGGGATGCTACACGTGTGAAAAGACTGATCACCATATCAAGAATTGTCCTCAGTGGGAAGTGGAATGGAAAAAGGAGAGATTTGAAAGAAGTAACATGAAGAAAGAACTGGTCCAACCCAAGAAAACCACAACAAAAGCTATGGTTGCTGCTTGGGCAGAAAGCTCAGATGAAGAATCAGAAGATGGTAAGAATGAAGAACAGGCGCTCATGGCAATTGGCGAATCTGATGAGGAATCATATGAAGAACCAGAGGTAAGTATATCCCATCTCAAAAACAAAATAAAGTTCCTATCTAAAGGAAAACTCTCTGAGTTTCTACTTGATTTCATGGATGATTCCGAAGAAACAACCAAAGAGAAAGAACAACTGTCTAAAGAGTGTGCAATGCTAAAAGCAAAATGTATGAACCTGGAAATCAGAGTAAGTGAATCTGAAAAGAAAAACACTGTCTTGTTGAACCAGGTTCATCCACTTGAAACTAAGATCCTAGAGCTAAAATCTGAAAATTTAAAATTAAAGCTAGGAACTAGTAAAAAGACTGTTGATCATTCTCATATCATGTTAGAAGAAAATGTGGAAAAACTAAAAGATAAGATGTATACTAAGGATGAACAGATAAGGACACTTAAAGAAGAACTTGGTAAAGTCAAACATGAATTAGATCGAACTTGCAAATGGAATAAATTCTCTGATGCCTTGACATGGATTTAAGAAAATCATAGTAACAACTGGAGAGAAATTGGCTTTGGGAGTCAATTGCCCAAGTGGGATCCCAAAAGCAAGTATCTCACTCTCCCTCAGAATAAAATTTGCACCCACTGTGGTAAGGCTGGTCATTACAAAATTGAGTGTACTGTAAAAGAGCAGGCCAGTCGAAGAAATGAGAGCTTTGTTAAAAGAAAAAACTGGTCACCAAATTGGGCCAAAAAAAGCTTAATTCATCCTTTCTCTCATAGAAAAGGACCCAAACTAGTTTGGGTTCTTAAGACTAACCCTTGATTTCTTTTTGTAGGTTCAAGTGAGAGGAAGCAGCCAAATTTGGTCCTTGGATAGTGGCTGCTCAAAACATATGATAGGGAACAAGGAACAGTTCCTTTCACTTGAAAACCTCAAAGGAGGAAATGTCTCCTTTGGAAATGGAAAGAAATGTGAAATTATTGGGGTTGGTAAGGTAGGTAAGGATGACACACGTTCCATTGATCATGTGTACTTGATAGATGACTTGAAATATAGCCTGATCAGTGTGTCACAATTGTGTCACAGAGGTAACCTAGTTGCTTCACTTCCACAAAATATTTTGTGATTAACCTGCTTACTAACAAGATTGTTATGCAGGGAAAAAGAATGAATAACATCAATGTAATAGACTTGTCCACACTATCAGAAAATGAACTCATTTGCTTAAGTGTGTTGGACAGTGATCCCCTCCTTTGGAACAAAAGACTTGGTCACGCGAGTCTGAATCAGCTTAACAAATTAGTCTCTAAGGACTTAGTGGTAGGGCTTCCTAACATTAAGTTCAAGGAAGACAAAGTTTGTGAGGCATGTGCAAGGGGGAAGCAGGTAAGATCCTCATTCAAAAGCAAGAAAATGGTCAGTACCACCAGGATGTTGGAATTGGTTCATATTGACTTATGTGGTCCTATGAGAACTCTGAGCAGAGGTGGTAAGAAATATGTAATGGTGCTAGT
>ML324734.1:0-48702 GCA_005239505.1 Nicotiana paniculata | reverse complement strand
TAATAATAATAATAATAATAATAATAATAATAATAATAATAATAATAAAAACCACTTTCCCCAATTCCCCATTTCACTCATAACTCACCCCCACAAATCCTAACTAACCACTCTTGATCCCCATGTCTGAATTCAAAACACACATACCTACACCTCATAAAACTCCTCCTTCTTCTTCTTCTTCTTAAGGAGCAGACCCTTCACAAAAAAAAAAAGAAAAAGAAAACGCTAATTCCCTACCCCATCCTAGCCGCCAGTCACCTCCCTCCCACCAGCCGTCGACTCCTGCCCCCATTTCCGGAGAACCAGCCGCCATACTTGACAACCGGTGGATCCGATCGTTCACTCAAAACCTCCATTCCCCTTAACTCCTTCCTCATCTTGCTCTCACAGATTCATAGACAAGATATTCGAATCCCATCGAAAGAGGTGAGTCTCGCCGGAAATGGAGACCTACAGTGACGAGTGGAAACTCTATCCCCTCAAACTGGAGGGACAGTAGCCGCCTTCCCCTTTGATCCTCTCTCTACTGTCTCAAACGCTATGGACGTCGCTTAAACCTCTAACACTAGTCCGTGAACGGCTCACTTCCTTCTCAATAGAACTCCAGCGTACTTTCAAGGTCTAAAAGCTTGCTTAAACCTAGATTCGAGATTGCTGGCCGGAGAATGCCATTTCCGGCAATCTTGTGTTTCCGGAATTTCGAGTTGGATATCTCTGTTCCTCACTTAAGTTGCTGTCAAAGCCGAGATGGTTCCCATTATAGTGAGTACCGTTTTTGAGGTTTGTCGATCGAAATCTCCGGTCGCACGTTCGTCTACTCATTTCAAGATTTATTAACTGTTCTTTTAATATAGTTTTCAAGAGTGTGCAACAGTAAAGGTGCATTTTTCAAACCTTATTTCATTTCATCTCTTATTCTAGTTTGGTGAATGAGTTAATTTGGTTTGGCATTTTGTTATGCTGGTTTGGTGGCATTTGCACTCTTTGCATTATCTGGTTAAGATTCTTAAATCATGATATTGTTTGGTTAAGTTTCTTAAATGGTGACAACGAGTAGGATAATCTGATGTTTCAATGCAATCTCGACTTATATGCTAAAAGCTCTGCAACTCGCTGAATGTTTTAGGCGTACTCTAAATTAATGAAATCATCGTGATTATGTACACGTTCGCGTGACATAGTTATGAATTTGTTATCGAAGTATGCAACTTCGGCCAAACATTTCTTAAATAATAGGCGTGACAAATTATGTACACGTACGCGTGACATGATTTAAACGCCAATTTAAAAAAAAATAAAACCAAGGTACACGTTCGCGTGAATTTGTCAAATAATTTTAATATTGACTAAGGGCTATTAATTATGTACACGTACATGTGACATGATTTTTAGCACACTAAATTAAACGGGTATACGTACGCGTAACTCGCATTAAGGTAATCCTTTTAGATAAATCAAATAATTAAAACTGGTAAATGTAAAAATGCACATAGGTATAAAATCATTAATTAAACAATTAATGCCAAGTTTAATCATTAAGCGACCGTGCTAGAACCACGGAACTCAGGAATGCCTAACACCTTCTCCCTGGTTAACATAATTCCTTACCCGGATTTCTGGTTCGTAGATAATTTAAACAGAGTCAAAATTCCTCGATTTTGGGATTTCTAATAAATAAATGGTGTCCAGGAACATCGTAAAAAATCCGGGTGCCGACTCTGAAAAAAATAAAATAAATCCTAAAAATCGATTAATGTCACTTAAAGTGGAAAAACTCCCTTGTTACCCTCACCGGTGAAAAAGGAGGTGTGACAGTGCCATCTCAATGCTGGACTGATAACTATTATTGTAAGCAAACTCGGCCAAAGGCAAGAATTGGTCCCACTGACCTCTGAAGTCAATCACACATGCTCTGAGCATGTACTCAAATATCTGAATTGTACGCTCCGACTGACCATCAGTCTGAGGGTGAAATGTTGTGCTGAGGTCTATCTGGGTGCCCATATCACTATGCAATGCTCTCCATAAGTGCGAAGTGAACTGAGGACCTCGATCTGATATAATGGTCACCGGCACACCATGCAATCGGACTATCTCCCGAATGTAGATCTGGGACAACCTCTCAGAAGTATATGAAGTAGCTACTTGAATGAAGTGCGATGCTCACTATGCAATGATGGGTGCCCATCTCGCTCTGCAATGCTCTCCAGAAGTGCGAAGTGAGCTGAGGACCTCGATCTGATATAATGGATACCGGCACACCATGCAACCAGACTATCTCCCGAATGTAGATCTGGGCCAACCTCTCAGAAGTATATGAAGTATCTACTGGAATGAAATGCGCCGATTTGGTAAATCTATCCACAATGACCCAAACCGCGTCAACCTTCCGCAAATTCCGAGGCAACCCAACCACGAAGTCCATAGCGATGCGCTCCCATTTCCACTCAGGAATGGGCCTCTGCTGAAGTAGGCCTCCTGGCCTCTGGTGCTCATAATTCACTTGCTGACAATTAAGACACCTAGTCACATACTCCACAATGTCCTTCTTCATCTGCCTCTATCAGAAATGCTGCTTCAAGTAACGATACATCTTTGTAGCACCAGGATGAATAGAATATTGAAAACTGTGTGCCTCCTCTAGAATCCCCTCCCTCAGGCCATCAACATCAGGAACATACAATCGGCTCTGGAGTCTCAGAACACCATCCTCGCCAATAGTAGCTTCCTTGGCCCTACCCTGAACCACTGTCTCCCGAAGCTGTACTAAGCACGGATCATAGAACTGCCGGGCCTTAATCTACCCCAATAACGAAGACTGAGCAACCACATGTGCTAAAACTCGACGAGGCTCTGAAAGGTATAACCTCACTAGGCGATTGGCCAAAGACTGAACATCCAAGGCTAGAGGTCTCTCCTCTGCTGCAATATAAGCCAAACTACCCATACTCTCCGCCTTCCTGCTCAAAGCATCTGTTACCATATTTGCCTTGCCCAGGTGATAAAGAATGGTGATATCATAATCTTTCAACAACTCAAGCCATCTGCGCTGCCTCAAATTAAGATCCTTCTGCTTAAACAAGTGCTGCAAGCTACGGTGGTCGGTATAAACCTCACAAGACACACCATACAAGTAGTGCCTCCAAATCTTCAAAGCATGAACAATTGCCGCCAACTCCAAGTCGTGCACAGGGTAATTCTTCTCATGAACCTTCAGCTGGTGCGAAGCATAAGCAATAACTCTCCCCTCCTGCATCAATACACACCCCAAGCCAACGTGTGAGGCGTCGCAATATACTGTGTAATCGCAGAACCGGAAGGCAATACTAGAACTGGTGCTGAGGTCAATGCTGTCTTGAGCTTCTGAAAGCTTGCCTCACACTCGTCAGACCATCGAAACGGGGCATTCTTCTGAGTAAATCTAGTCAATGGAGCTGCAATAGAAGAGAAACCTTCCACAAATCGGCGATAATAACCTGTTAGGCCCAGAAAACTCCTGATCTCTGTAGCTGAAGTAGGACGCGGTCAACTCTGAACTGCCTCAATATTCTCAGGATCAACCTTGATACCCTCTCCGAATACCACATGCCCCAGAAATGCCACAGACTCTAACCAGAACTCACACTTGGAGAACTTAGCATATAGTTTCTGCTCTCGCAAGGTCTGAAGCACAACTCTCAAATGTTGCTCGTGCTCACCCAAGCTACGCGAATAGATCAAAATGTCATCAATGAAGAAATGACGAAGGAATCAATATACGGCTTGAACACCCTATTCATCAAATCCATGAATGTTGCTGGGGCATTAGTCAGGCCAAAGGACATCACTAGGAACTCGTAATGGCCATATCTGGTACGAAATGTAGTCTTCGGAATATCTGAGGCCCGAATCTTCAACTGATGATAACCCGAACTCAAATCAATCTTAGAAAACACGCGAGCACCCAGCAACTGGTCAAACAAATCATCGATGCACAGCAGAGGATACTTATTCTTAATGGTCACCCTATTCAACTGGCGGTAATCAATACACATCCGCATACACCCATCATTTTTCTTCACAAATAGAACTGGAGCACCCCATGGTGACACACTCAGCCTGATGAACCCCTTAGCCAACAAATCTTCTAACTGCTCCTTCAACTCCTTAGGAGCCATACGGTATGGGGGAATGGAAATAGGCTGAGTATCTGGAGCTAACTCAATGCAAAAATCAATATCTCGGTCTAGAGGCATGCGTGGAAGGTCTGAAGCAAATACATCAGCAAACTCTCAAAAAACTGGCACTGAATCAATAGTCGGGGACTAGGCGGTGGTGTCCCACACATAAGCAAGGTAAGCCAAGCAATCCTTCTCGGCCATATGTCGAGCCTTCATGAATGAAATAACCCGGCTGGCTGCACTGACTGAAGAACCCCTCCACTCCAGCCTAGGCGACTCGAGCATGGCTAAAATAACTGTCTTGGCATCGCAATCAAGCATGGCATGATAAGGAGATAGCCAATCCATGCCTAGAATAACCTCAAAATCAACCATGTCGAGCAATAAAAGGTCAGCTCTGGTCTCGAACCCACGGAAGGTGATCACACAAGACCGATAGACCCGGTCTACCACCACAGAGTCACCCACAAGAGTGTACACATATATAGGAGAACCCAATGACTCACGAGGGACATACAGAAAATGAGCAAATAGTGCTGAAACATATGAATAAGTGGATCCTGGATCAAATAATACTGAAGCCTCTCTACCACATACTGAGATAATACATGTGATCACGGCATCTGTGGCCACTGCATCTGATCTGTCCGGAATAGCATAAAATCTAGCTGGAGCACCTGAAAACTGAGTCCCACCGGAGTGAACAGGAGCTGCTTGACCTCCCCCTGACTGGTCTCCACCTCTAGGACGACCCCTGCCGATCTGTCCTCCACCTTTAGGTGGCCGGACTGCTGGTGGTGAACTCATAGGCTGATAACCCTGCTGCACTGTCTTGCCCTGAAACCTAGGACAAGCCCTTCTCACATGGCCCAGATCCTCGCACTTGTAACATCTCACAGGTGGCATATCCTGTTGTCCCGAAGAAGAAGAATCCTGAATGGATGGAGAGCGATGTGAACCCTCAGGAATAACACTGAAATAGGAGCTGGAGGATCTCTGGCGACCGGATTAACCACTAGGAGAACTCCGAATAGCTGGAGGACGGTAGGAGCGCTCTAGCATGGCACTGAACTGGGGCCTAACTGGAACACCTCGGGGAGGTGGTGGAGGGGCTGAATAAGAAGGTCTGCTGGGATGACCACCCCCAAAGTGACCTCTTCTCCTAGCTGGGGCATCCCTGAAATCTCTTGAGAACCTAGCCCTCTTATCCTGCTGAACCTGCTCCCTGCTCCTCGACCGATAACCCTCGATCCTGCGAGCAATCTCCACTACGAGCTGATAAGGAGTACCTATCTCCACCTCTCGATCCATGGTAGATCTAATACTTGGATGCAACCCTGATACAAACCTCTGCACTCTCTCAGCATCGGTGGGTAATATAATAAGTGCATGGCGTGACAACTCTAAAAATCTGGCCTCATAATTTGTCACGGACATCTGCCCCTGCTCTAACCGCTCAAACTGACCCCGCAGCTCTTCCCTCTTAGAGGGTGGAATATATATGTCCAAGAACATCTGTGTGAACTGCTCCCAAGTGGCAGTAGGAGAATCTGCCGGCCTCCTGAGAATATAAGACTGCCACCACCTGCGAGCTCTGCCCTCTAACTGGAATGTGGTGAAATCCACTCCATGGAACGCTAGGATCCCCATGTTGTGCACTCTATCTCTGCACCTATCAATGAAGTTCTGGGCATGCTCACCTCGCTCACCCCCGAAGACTGGAGGGCACAATCGAGTCCATCTGTCTAACATCTTTTGCTGATTGCCATCTGTAGCTGGTCTGGGCTCCGGTGTTGCTACTACAGGCTGGGTACCACCCATGGGTGGTGTACCCGGGGTATGATATGCTGCAGCTGCCTGTCCTGCGGCTTGGGCGGTAGGGGTCTGGACTCCCCCTCCCGCCTGTGAAGTGGAAGGATCTACTGGAAATAAACCAGCCTGGGACATGGTGTCCATGAATATCATCATACTGCCCATAGCCTCCTAGAAGCCTGGCGCTGTCATGAAGTCCGCGGGAGCAGGATCTACTGGAGGCACCTTTTCTTGCTCCTCTAAGATGGGATCCTCCGGTGGTGAAACTAGAATAGCTCTGGGACGCCCTCGTCCCCTACCTCGGGTCGGTGCCCTTCCCCTACCCCTACCACGACCTCGGGCGGCGGGGATAGCAGCATCTCCCGGGATCAGGAACATTGGATGCGCGCGTCCTCACCATCTGTGAGAGAATATAAGAATGAGTTTAAGTAAATCACCGATTGCACGATAGAATATAAATAAAGAGAGTTTTATTAACATCCTGTAGCCTCCTTAAGATAAGTACAGACGTCTCCGTACTGATCCACAAGACTCTACTGGGTCTGCCCGTGACTCGTGAGACTTACGTGAACCTAGTGCTATGATACCATGTAGTCACGACCCAAAAGCCAATGCAGGTCGTGATGGCGCCCAACACCGGAGTCAGGCAAGCCAACAGTCGCTTACTAGTGAGATTATCCTTATTTGACATACCAACACCACATATTCCCAAAGTTTTAAGCTTAGATCATTTAAATAAAAGCGGAAACATTAACCAACTTAAGTAATTACAGCCACAATGATCATGATCCAATAAATACAATCCTAAAATAAAGTCTACTATGTGCGTGCCAGGAACTAGTGTCACAAGTCAACAAGTGAACTAGTAGAATATACAAACTATACTGCTGTCTGAGAGAAGTAGACAGAAATGAACAAAAGATAACTCCATAGCACTGTTGAGAATCACCAAGGGAGGCAGCTCACCGTGGAGTCAGGTCCAGAATATACCTCAAGCTCTGGTCAGGTAACCAGAAGCACAAGCCTCAGAACCTGTACAATTAAGTTTAGAAGTGCAGCATGAGTACATAAATATATATGTACCCAGTGAGTATCCCGCCTAACCTCGAAGAGGTAGTGACGAGAGGTCGACTTGACACTTACTAAGGTCCAACGATAATAATACAAAATAGGATATAACGAAATGCAGTAGACATGTGAGACAGTAAGTAGCAAATACCTATCAAATACAGAAATCCAGGAAACTGCTAAAAATAAGCAACAATGTACACTTTCCTTTCCCCCCCAAATATATGTCAAGTCAGTATCAATGAAAACAATACCAAATAGCCAAGCGCAAACAAGGGTAAGACAACCGGCCGGAGTCGAAGGAATATCTAATAAATAAATAGTCGTAAAGCTTCCCTCGCTCGCGAATCATACCTGCGACTCGGGTGCTGACAATACCAAATTACCATAAAGCTCTCCTCGATCGCGAATCATACCTACGATTCGAGTGCTGACACACTTATACTGAATATCATAAATCTTCCCTCGATCACGAATCATACCTGCGATTCGAGTGCTGACACACTTACACTAAATATCATAAAGCTTCCCTCGATCGCAAATCATACCTGCGACTCGAGTGCTGACTCTCATATATATACATGTACATACCGAATTTATCAATAAGTTCAGTAGGGGCTATACTTGAAACAAGGATTATTCAACTGGGAATTCAAATGCTACTTTCCACATTTCCATATCAATTCAAAAGTAATAGGAAGCTCAAAGAACACCTAAAGATAAATATAAGGCACATATAAACATGCTTGTGAGCCCTAAAACTACCCAACATAGAATGCTAGTCGCTACGTACGGACTCTCGTCACTTTGTATGCACGTAGCCCCCAAAATAATTACCCACAGCATATATAACACCTATGGAGACAATTCCCTCTTATAAGGTTAGAAAGGAGACTCACCTCGTGTCGAATCTACCCCTCGAACCAAGGATGCGCCCGAACTCCAAACTGTAACACCGAGGACTCGCAACTAGCCAAATATGGGTATCAATGCATGCTCAAAGTAGGGTAATTATCCTATTTATTCAATAATTCAACATTCTTGAAGAATTCCCAAAATCTAACCCCAGGCCCGCACTTTCAATTTCTGAAAATTCTCGAAGGAATCGCTCACCCAACGCCTAAGGTTCGTTACAATACGATTTCTACTTGAATTTATAGCAATAAATGGGTAATTCACCAATTTCTCAAGAACCCTAAATTACTACCCAATTCTTGATTTTTCAATGATTTAGTAGTTGATTTAGCTAGAAGATCATGAATTAAACTAGTGTTGAGGTGGAATTAACTTACCTTGACAGTAACGAGGTTGTGGTGTGCTCTTCCCAAGCTCACAAGACTCTAATGGTGGAGGGAAATGAATGAAGGGGGTGAAATCCCGAGTTTCAAAGAATATATACTGCCTGGCCTACAAGGATTCTGCACCTGCGGTCTCGCGCATGCGAGCTGGGGCTCGCACCTGTGGAACTGGATGGGAAGGGCTAGGTTCGCACCTGCGGAGGGATAGCCGCACCAGCGATTCCGCTCCTGCGGACTTTTGTCCGCACCTGCGAGAAAGGGGGACCTAACCTGGGGTCGCATCTGCGATGCTTGGGACCGCATGAGCAATCCCGCACCTGCGACTGGGCAACCGCACCTGCGGTCACACCAGATCAGGTACACCAACAGCTATTTTAGCTGGTTTTTAGCCCCGTTGGATGATCGGGAGGCCCTGGGCCTACCCGAGCCCTTGTCCAAATATACCAACAATTCCCAAATCATAATACAGACTTGCTCGAGCCTTTGGAACACCCAAAACAACACTAAAACTCAAATCACACCTCAAAACCCCAAGAACCAAACTTAGGAACTTTAAGTTTTCTAGACTTCGCTAACAACGCGCCGAACCGACCTATACTACTCCGACTGACACCATATTTGCAGGCAAGTCATAAATGATATAACAGAACTATTCCCAGTCTCAGATTCCGTTCGGACCTCGATAACACAAAACACGTCCAAACCCACAATAGGAACCTAAGGAACTTCTTATTTCAATATTGGGCGCCGAAACGCTCCCGGATCATCAGAAACCCATTCCGAACATACGCCCAGGTCAAAAATCATCACACGAAGCTACCGGAACCGATGAAACTCGATTCTGAGGTCGTTTATCCAAAATATTGACCGAAGTCGAACCTGGCCTTAAAGGCCAACCTTAAGGAACCAATTGTTCCTGTAGAACTCTAAACACCTCTGAATCCCGGACCACCAATCCCCGCGAGTCATAAATCATAAAAATCCACTATGGGAAGTTTCATTTAGGGAAACGGGGTCCGATAACGCAAAACAACCGGTCGGGTCGTTACAAATTTGATTTTACATATGGCAAGTTTAATCGTGTTATTGCGTCATTCTGGCAAGTGGAACAGTGAGAGTAACTATGTTGATTATTCGATTGAGAGGATACTGATAAATGAGTATGCGTCGTACAATGATTTGGTTGCTTCAATTTCGAAGCAACTCGGCATAGATTTGAGCTCAAAGTTAATAAAATTGAAAACAAAGTAGAAGTAAATTGCACGCCAATGGAAATACACAGAGATATATGTTACAGGGTGTATGTAGAGTTGATAAAAGAGAACAGAGAATTCAAGATGTATCCTTTGTGTATAACAACAATGGACAAAGAAGTTGTAGCTGGAGGTAGTTTAATTCAAGTCGACCTTGTGCAAATAGACGAAGCAAATCAAAGGTATAATTTTGATACAAAATACACTCGCTCTTGAGTCTGTCAATTCAGGCGAACCAATTGAGGTGTTCGAACTGGACACAGATTTGATTATTTCAAAAACTAATCAAAGAGAGGTTATGACTGGACAAGTATATAATGATAGGGCTATATTGAAAGAGGTGATGGAGCATTACACAATAGCTGAAAAGTTTCGATTCCGTTGATAGGTCTAATGCTATCAGGTTTGAATGTTCTTAATTACATCTTGTTGAACATCATGTTATATTCAAATGTATGGTTATGTATTTTAAGTTTTTTGTATAATGTATTCATGGCAGATTCTTTATATGTATTTAGATGTATTTAGATGTATTTGGATCTATTTATATGACTTTAACGGTTGTACTTATGAATGTATTATGTATTTAAAATACATGTATTCATCTGTATTTTACTGATATATAGTTATTACAGTGAATTTCACTTTTTTAGATGTATTTAAATGTATATATATAATTACACTCGTATTCACATGTGTGTATATATATATATATATATGTGTGTGTGTGTGTGTGTAGTAACAATGTATTCACATGCATATGAGTGTATTCTTTAATCATTTATACTGATCTTATATATTACGTAAATTTATTTGCAGCTATACATTATTATGTATGTCAGAGGATTATGAAGGGAGATTTAAGGCTTCTAGCATTAACAAATCACAAATTTTCAAAGTGAGAGAGTTCAATGATAAGCATACATGTCCGTTGAAGGATAAGGTGTATGAGAAACGTCAAATAAGTAGTAGTCTTATTATGATTAGGTCCAAGCTTACTAATCATAAGAGGAAATACACCCCAAAGGATATAATTGATGATGTGAAATAAGATTTTGGCGTAGATGTTAGTTACATGTTGGCATGGAGGGCTAAAGAAAAGGCAATGAGTTATTTGAGAGGTGAACCAGCTGATTCATACAATAAATTACTAGGGTAATTATATACAATGGATATGACATATCCTGGTTCGCACATTAGAATGGTAAAATCGCTAAAAAATAGTTCATGTATGTGTATATATCTTTGTATGCCTTTATAAAGAGGTTCGATCATTGTAGACCCATTGTGGTTGTGGATGGCAGCCACCTAAAATCGGCATACACGGGGACATTCGTCTCGGCCAGCACGTTGGATGGTGCAGGTGAGTACGGGGATTATAATAAAATTTATTAATTTTACTGCCTAATAAAGATTGAAATATATTTTTTAATATGTATGCAATTGTATTTACAGGTCATATAATGCCACTAGCATATGGTGGTGTTGATTCAGAGAACGATGTTTCTTAGTCGTGATTCTTTGAGAAATTCAAGGAATCATATGGTGAAAGGGAAAACATGTGCATCGTTTCAGATAGGAATGAGAGCATCATCAAATCTGTATCGATAGTGTATCCAACGGTACCACATTTTGCTTGTATATGGCATCTATCGAACAACGTATATAAGAAATTCAAAAAGAGTCATTAAAAGTTGAGCGAGATATACTTCTCGATGGAAAAAGCATACACACATGCTGAATTTGATAGTCTTATGGAGAAGGTTGAGAAGGTAGATATTAGGGCAAAAGAATACTTAGAATTAGTTGGATACGAAAAGTGGACTAGGTTGTATGCACCTATTAACAAGGGATGGACCATGACGTCAAATATTTCTAAGTCAATCAATGCCGCACTTGTGTCAGCAAGATAATTACCAATATATGACATCTTCGAAGAAGTTAGGAAGATGTTTGGACGTTGGAATTGCAGCAATCGGAAAGAAGATTCACATACGTACACAACGCTAGGAAGAAAATACTAGGAGATGCTTACTTGCATGAGGCTATGTCTACACGTATGACTATAAGTTTTTATTTTTTTAAGTCATTGTATCATGTATTTATCCCTAGTACAACATGTATTTATTTTCGATACAATTTATACTATTCACATACGGCATGCTCATCGTATTATAGCAGTTGTGCAATTTTTCTGTTTATGAAATGTTTAAAAAATAATCATTATGTGTATACATACTTGTTTATACATTTGCATTTCATTGATTGAATTCAATGATTTTGTTTCTAATCAGATGTATTTCCTAAGCAGATAGTCTATATGTTACTGTATATCACTGTATTTATCAATTAAAATGTCATCATCTTTAATATTCTGCCAGCCTAAATATAGACTGTATTCCACTGTATTCAATATATTTCGTTGTATATCATTGTATGTCTTTATATTTTATATCTACATATATGTTTGTATTTCATTGTATTTTATACATACATATTTGTTTGTATTCAATATATATGATGATTATGAAATCTAAAAAAATTTACTGTTGTAGATTTAATTTTTTTAATTGTATATATCTATAATGTATTTAATACGTATATTCTTTGAGATATATATGACTTTTTAAAAATGTACAAAACTTATAGGTGTATGTTTAAATGTAGGTTGTACCATCGACTGAATACATGCATATGATGAACGATGAAGGAAGGCGTTACACCGTTTGCCTCTTAGAGAGAAAGTGCAGTTGTGGGCGGCTCCAAGTTAACGAATTACCATGCCCACACGCTTGGGCTGTCTTGAAGAGAAAGTTTCTAATGCCAAAAGATTATTGCTCAGTCTGTTGTAATGATATACGAGGTGCCCTTGTATCCGCCTGACCGAAATGAATGGAATATACCAGCACATATATCATAGGAAGTTGTCTTACCACCCAAATGGAAAAGACTTCCTGGAAGGCTAAAGAAGAAGCGCGATAAGTTGTTCAATGAATTATTGCAGAAGAAAAATCAACATTCGTGTAGCATATGTGGGCAGGGAGGACATAATAAGCGTACTTGTAGAAATTCTCCACGTAGGAATTAGTTCATAATTTGATTTATTTGACTGCAATAATGATGTGTCATAGATTCCGGTGACATTTTGAAATAATACATATTGATTTGTTGGTGTTTTGGATTATTGCGTGATGAATACATACTGCATTTATATATTGAATAAATATGAACATGTGCAGTTATATCTAAATACATAATTACAACCTGCTGAATATATATAAATACAAAATGCATTACACATACAATACAATACACATATAGTATAAATCAATACATATGAATATAAAATGCAGTGTACATACAATACAATCTCTTGAATATATATATCAATACATGATGGATATATAATATGATGAGTACATATGAATACATATATACATGTAAATACAATCTGCTAAATATATTTGAATACACGTGAATACAAAATGCAGAGCACGTACTGTACAATCTTTAGAATATATTTGAATACATAATATAATCTCCCTGAATATATTTGAATACATGAGAATATAAAATGCATTACACATACAGTACATATGAATACAACTTGCATATGCATTAACTTGTATGCATATGAACACATATATACATATGAATACGATCTGCTGAATATATACAACATACTGAATACATAATGAATGCATATACATATGAACACAATCTGCTAAAGGATTATTTTTAGTAAACTGATGAATGTGTACTGTATACATATGAGTACATACTGCATATATTATGTTGACTATATATATACAACTGCTAAATACATATAAATACAACCTGCTAAATATTAACTGCTGCACATAAAATTGAAACAACATGAAGATTTGAAATTATAAACTGCTGAATAAACACTGTGAATACAGTGCATAAAGTGAATACATGAGTTTTTCTTAACATAACACCATCTTTACCAAAACAATATTCAAAAAACTATGTTCACATAAACTATATTCCAAAACTATATTCACCGAAAACTATTTTAAAACTATCTTCACAGAAGTATCTAAATCTGTCATTCGTCTAACAATCTTTACGGGTGCTTCATTGTCGTTTATGGAATCGGCGTCTATCTTCCGCATATCATAGTCTTAAAGAAGGGAACCATATCTTTGATGGAGTAAATTGGCATCAAATGTTATTTGAGGAACCATTTCATAAGTGCTCAAATACTCTGTGTATGCCGCGACATGCAACCCACAGTCCCTGAAAATATAGATTGATGCAATTAAATAAAACTCATATTATTAGTATTATAAATGATACAAGAATACAAAAAGGAATGAATTCATACATGTTCCTAGCCGTTTGTTGAGGCACATTCGAAATAAAATCAACTGCAAAGGGATCATTTTGTGCCTTACCATTGTATGCTGGTTCATGAGACCAATCTATTTCTTTATTATCTTTGTAGAAAGCACTGATCGATAGGTACAGTGGTACAAGCTTAGCAAGATGATCTATCTCAGTGCACATATAAGCATCATGGTCTGCTGATCGGTAGGAGTCATATACCTTGATACATCTCTCCTTAAATGAGACAACTGCCAATATCCAATGAAGTTTGTCCTTCAAGTTGACTGGTATCAAGACATTATCAACCGTATGCCATGGTACATTAGCTAGCAATCTGTATCCCCTTATGTATTCACATACAACATCTTCTTCCGTGGCTACACTTGCATTACTATCAATATCATTATACTTGTCGAATATTTCGACAACTCTTGTCTTGAATATACAATCAACAGTTGTATATTTGAAGTTGGTGGTATGGTTGTACTTGCGCTTCTTCCTCAGGTAGTAGATTATAACATCAATATGTTGTATATAAATTGGATATTATTACGTCAGTAAATGCTGAATACATGTACTGATTTAACTGTGCATACAGGTTAATACATACTGTTAAATTACATACTAATGAATACATACTACATATAACAAATTTTTAGAAATAAAAATAAAAAATAATGAAGTTTGGGATAAAAATTTTATCATTGATTATAGTGCATACATCAGAATACAGTGTATTCAGCCTAGAATATACTAACATACATTAAATATTATATTTCAATGTATTTCTGGTAATATCGAATACATATGAATACATTGTGTTCAGATACATGAATAACATAAATACAAACCTTATATTAGAATAACAAAGCAGTGAAACACAATGTATCTAAAAACATGTATCAAAATATGAAATAAACTGAAAGTGACTAACATCGTCATTCCATAGTTGACCGTCAAAGGAGAGAAGGTAAAACCAATTTTTTGAAGTGACTTCATGAAATATAATGTAGATTGATAAAAATCATACATTGTAAATTGATGAAATTATCTCACTTTTGATCATGTTTATCCAAAAGACCATCACGAACCCATTTCTCAAACTCTTGAATGACTAACGTATGATGTGGCCCCGATATTAAATCATCTTCAAAGGGGTGTTTCTTGTCATATATGGCAGACAACTTTACTGAGGTACATGTAGTTCATCGTCGTCATTAGTAGCTACATTTAATTATAGCTATCATTAGGAAATATATCAAAACTTCATAAAACATAGTTTTTGTATATGTATTTACTAACGGGCCGAGTCGAAATTTGACTCATAAGGCGAAGAATACCATCGACTTGGACGTCGCGTCCTATGAGAGGGTAAGGGGGTTGAATCAACAACTTTTTCTGCTTGATGTATCACAATTCTAGTGTCTGGAATTTGACTTGGAAGGTACTCATCCGCCAACTCAAATTGTGATACATGTGTTTCTTTGGATACATGCCCGTCAGTTTCAGGTGGTTTGGCAAGCGGTACCTCTGGTGGAGTAGTGCCTTCCTTTCTTACTTCTCCAGATACTGGATTAACATCAGTAGATGCAACTAATGTGTCACCACATTCATGATTTACCTCATTAGATTGTGGGCGGTCATCGACAAGACTGTCGGTGTTCAGCTTCCTTTCCATAACCTTATAATATCAATATAATATATTAATATAGGACATGTTTTACAAGAATGTACTTGTCTATTTAGAAAAAAACATATAAATTTTTACATTTTCATAGTAGGCGTATAGTAGGTGATTTTGTTAATGTATTTCAATGTATTCAATATGTATTTAGTAATATTCTGAATAATGTATTTATTAAATCATGAAACATATAATTTTCACGACCCAATTTACGCTCCGAAAGGTATCGTGACGGCAACTAGTCTATATGACTAGGTAAGCCTAAAATTTGCAGAAATGACAGAATCAATAAAATAAAGACAAATTAGATCTCAAGTAGATGTAACGTAGCTGCTCAGCATATACATTTTTACTTCCCAAAACCCGGAATGTCACCATAGTCACAAGCTCTGTAATAAATGTAGATCTATACAATGAAACAATGGAAAAATATACAAGTCTTCTATGCATATACTAGAGTAGAAGGGGACTCATGGGATTCTGCGGACGCGGAAGAATTACCTCGCGGTCTCCTGGCTGCTGATAGGATGACTCCTAGCCACGATACTGGGTGCTGGAACCTGGATCTGCACATGGGGAAAACATGCGCAGGAAAGGGCGTGAGTACTCCACATTCGGTACTCCGTAAGTGCCAAGCCTAACCCCAGTCAAGTAGTGACGAGGTTAGGTTGAGGCCCTACTGAGTTTGTAAAACAAGCCAATATACAATTTAAAATAGTGAAAATCAGATAAGCAATGATAAACAGGATTAACGAAAACAAAAAGATTTAATAACATAAAGAGAGCCCTCGACTCAGCACAACATATATCTCAACAGTAAATGTGCAATGCAGTACACGGGGAAAGCTCTCGGATCTCAGTTCGTAATCCCAATTTAAATATGCTATGCAGTACATGGGGAAAGCTCCCGGATCTCTGTCCGTAGTTCCAATTTAAATATGCATTTGAGTACAGGGAAAAAGCTCCCGGATCGGTCCGTAGTCCCAATTTAAATATGCAAAGCAGAAGTATGTCAATTATGGCTTAACTAAACAGTCCAGGAAGAACAATAGGTAAGGATAGAGTAAAACTACCTAAGCATGATGTGACTAGTAGCAAATAAGAGGAAATCAAGTCAGAACAGGTAGGCATGCTTACTCTTAGGCTATCTACTCAATTAAGATAGGAAACAGTAATATATGAATGAAAATGAGCGATTTCATGGGAGTAAAAATAGGATTTTAGCAACAATGACCCGTGTACGCACTCGTCACCTCGCGTAGACGGCGTCCACACAACAAAATCAGTGTAAAAATGCCTAAGGGAAAGTCCCCAACACAGAATTAGGCAAGCCACTTACCTTGACCGCGCTAATCAACTCAATACCACACTCTTACCACGAGTATCTGACTCCGGGTGGCCCAAATCTATTCAAATCGATTGCATGGTGTAAATATCACTTTAAGGGAACAAAATAGCTAATTATTTATAAGCTAATACGCAAAATTAGGAAATTTACCCAAAAAGTCCCCCGGGCCCCCATCTCGGAATCGGGTAAAATTTATATATTTCGGACACCCATTCACCCACGAGTATAACCATATAAGAATCTCTCAAATCGGATGTCAAACACCCAATCAAAACTCAATAATTCGGTCTATGAAGTTCATCCCATTTTCCCCCTTTTCTACCCAAAATTTTCGAAATTAAAGGTTGGATTTAAGATTGGAATCATGGAAATTGATCTATAATGGATAGAAATCACCTACCCAAGTTACCCAGGTGTAAAAACCTCCAAAAATTTCCTCTCCCGAGCTCTCAAATTCGAAAATGGTGAAAATAACATAAACTCTCGGATTTGGGTCTTTAAAAGAGTGCCCATGCATTTGTTATATGCGATCGCAGACAAAGAGTCGCGATCACGGAGAGTAAAGAAACACGCGCCTGGAATCATACTATTTGATCGCAGAAAGCAGTACGCGATCGCGAACCTTGAGGACCCAGAGCTACGCGATCGCGGTTGGGGCCACGCGACCGCGTAGAACAAATATTGAAACTCCCCCAAACCCAGAATACTCTATGCGAACACGGTGCTGGTCATGTGATCGCATTGACCAAGATTCCAACACACTGCGATCGCAGACCTTATATTGCGATCGCAGAGAACAACTGCATGACCTATCACTTTTACCTTACGCGATCGCAGGTGAACCCTTGCAATCGCAGAGAGTAAAACACAGCTGAAGAAAAACAAGAAAAACCAGCAAA
The DNA here is from genome assembly GCA_005239505.1 of Nicotiana paniculata. Taxonomy (NCBI): domain Eukaryota; kingdom Viridiplantae; phylum Streptophyta; class Magnoliopsida; order Solanales; family Solanaceae; genus Nicotiana; species Nicotiana paniculata. The sequence continues at coordinate 30,824 of ML324734.1, read as the reverse complement.
GACTTATATGCCAAAATTTCGTTGAACACCCGAAACACACCAGAGGACCCCGGAACCTCAACCAAAACTACCAACCAACCCTAATACCTCATTCAAACTTGGTCGAGCCTTAAAAACACATCTCATAACATCAAAATCATCAAATATGCATAGATTCAAGCCTAAGAACTTATGAAATTTCTAGAATTCACATCCGATGCCGAAACACGTCTAAACTCATCCGAATGACCTCAAATTTTGCACATAGGTCATAAATGAAATTACAGAACTACTGTCGCTTTCGGAATTCCATTCCGAGTCTGATATCAAAATTTCACCTATCGGCCGAAATCGCCGAGATTCTAACTTTCGACAATTCAAGCCTAAATTCACAACCGACCTTGAAAACACATTGCGAACACGCTCCTAACCCCGAAATCACCCAATGGAGCTAACGGAGTCGACGAAATTCCATTATGGATCCGTCTTCACAAAGCTCTAGCTACGGCCAGATTTTTAAAGCTAAATTCCACATTTATGGACTGTGTGTCCAAAATCACCCCGAATTTCATCACTCAATGCTCCGATAAGTTCCAATAACATAAATAGACATGGGAGAAGCGGTAAATAGGGGATCGGGGTGCAAATTCTTTAAACGACCGACAGGGTCGTTACATCCTCCCCCTCTTAAGAAAATCGTTCGTCCTCGAACGAGTGTAGAAACATACCTGAAGCTGTGAAAAGGTGAGGGCATTGAATCCGCATATCCTACTCGGACTCCCAAGTCGCCTCCTCGACTGGTTGACCCCTCCACTGAACCTTTATTGACGCGATGTCCTTTGACTTGAGCTTTCTGACCTGCCTGTCCAATATAGCCACAGGCTCCTCAACATATGATAGATCCTTATCCAATTGGACTGAGCTGAAATCCAAGACATGAGTCGGTTCACCGTGATACTTCCGGAGCATGGAGACGTGGAACACCGGATGAACCCCTGCTAGGCTGGGAGGCAGGGCTAGCTCATAAGTAACCTCCCCAACACGTCGCAACACCTCAAAAGGGCCAATAAATCTCGGACTCAACTTGCCTTTCTTCCCGAACCTCATGACGCCCTTCATAGGTGATACCCGAAGCAAAACCCGATCACCAGTCCTAAATGCCAAGTCACGAACCTTCCAGTCCGCATAGCTCTTCTGCCTGGACCGAGTTGTGCGAAGTCTCTCCTGAATCACCTTCACCTTGTCCAGGGAATCCTAAACCAAGTCTGTAACCAACAATGGGCCTCGCCCGACTTAAACCATCCCACGAGAGATTTGCACCGCCTACCATACAAATCCTCATACGGCGTCATCTGAATGCTGGATTTGTAGTTGTTGTTGTAAGCAAACTCTGCAAGAGGCAAGTATCGATCCCATGACCCTCCAAAATCCGTCACACATGCACGGAGCATATCCTTGAGAATCTGAATCGTGCGCTCAGACTGCCCGTCCGTCTGAGGGTGAAAAGTTGTGCTCAACTCTACCCTGGTGCCTAACTTCTGCTGAACGGCTCTGAAAAACCGTGAAATGAATTGTGTACCTCTGTCTGAAATGATAGATACTAGAATACCGTGGAGGCGAACAATCTCTATAATATAAATCTCAGCCAACCTCTCCGATGAATATGTAGTCAGTACTGGAAGGAAATGGGCTGATTTGGTCAGCCTATCCACAATCACCCAAATAGCATCATGCTTCCTCAAAGTCCGAGGAAGTCCAACCACAAAGTCCATGGTGATCCGCTCCCACTTCCACTCTGGAAACTCAATCTGCTGAAGTAACACTCCCGTTCTCTGATGCTCACATTTGACTTGCTGGCAGTTGAGACACATGGCTACAAACTCTGCTATATCCTTCTTCATCCTTCGCCACCTATAGTGCTGCCTCAGATCCTGGTACATCTTTGCGGTACCCAGATGGATGGAATACTACAAACTATGGGCCTCCTCAAGAATCAACTCCCGAAGCCCATCCACGTTGGGCACACAGATACGGCCCTACCTCACATCACCCCGTCATCTCATATGGTCGCATCTCTGGCATTACCCCGCCAGACGCTATCCTGAAGAACCAAAAGATGGGAATCATCATACTGGCGCTCTCTGATACGGTCATGAAGGGAAGATCGAGCAACCGCACAAGCTAATACTCGGCAAGGCTCAGAAAGATCCAATCTCACGAAATGACTGGCTAAGGACTGAACATCTAAGGCTAGAGGCCTCTCAGCTACATGAAGGTATGCCAGACTCCCCAAACTCTCCGCCCGACGACTCAAGGTGTCGGCCACCACATTGGCCTTCCCTGGGTGGTATAATATGGTGATGTCATAGTCCTTTAGCAACTCCAACCACCTACGCTGGCGCAAATTTAGATCCTTCTGCCTGAATATGTGCTACAAACTCCGGTGATCCGTGAATATCTCACAGGGAACACCATATAAATAATAATGCCATATCTTCAGGGCGTGAAAAATCGCTGCCAACTCGAGATCATGAACAATGTAGTTTTTCTCATGGACCTTCAATTGTCTGGACGCGTAGGCAATCACCCTACCGTCCTGCATCAACACTGCTCCCAAGCCAATCCTCGAAGCATCAAAATAAACTGTATAGGACCCAAAACCGGTAGGCAAAACCAACACAGGAGCTGTAGTCAGGGATATCTTGAGCTTCTGAAAGCTCTCCTCACACTCCTCAGTCCATATAAAAGATGCACCTTTCTGGGTCAGTCTGGTCATAGGCGCTAAAATGGATGAAAATCCCTCCACAAAACGGTGATAATACCCAGCCAAACCGGGGAAACTGCGGATCTCAGTAGCTGAGGACGGTCTGGGTCAACTCTGAACTGCCTCCACCTTCTTCGGATCTACCTTGATCCCATCCAAAGACACCACGTGGCCTAGTAATGCCACAGAATCAAGCCAAAATTCACACTTAGAAAACTTGGCATATAACTTCTTCTCCCTCAATGTCTGACGCACGGTCCTCAAGTGCTGCTCATGGTCCTCCTGGGACCCAAAATATACCAGAATGTCATCAATGAACACAATGACGAAAGTATCAAGATAAGGCCGAAATATGTTGTGCATCAGGTGCATGAAGGCTGCTGGGGAATTGGTCAGCCCAAATGACATAACAAGGAACTCATAGTGGCCATATTTGGTCCTGAATGCACTCTTCGGGATATCCGGTTCCCGAATCTTCAACTGATGATAACCAGAACGTAGATCAATCTTGGAGAACACCCTAGCACCCTGTAACTGGTCAAATAGATCATCAATGCGAGGAAATGGGTACCTATTCTTCACTGTCACCTTATTCAGCTGTCGGTAGTCAATACACATGCGCATCGAGCCATCCTTTTTCTTCACAAATAATACCGGAATGCCCCAAGGTGATACACTGGGTCTGATGAATCCCTTCTCAAGCAACTCTTGTAACTGATCCTTCAACTCCTTCAACTCAGGAGGAGCCATGCGATAAGGAGAAATGGAAATGGTATGAGTGCCTGACAACAAGTCAATGCCGAAATCAATGTCTCTATCGGGTGGCATTCCCGGAAGATCAGCTGGAAATAAATCAGAATAGTCCCTGACAACTGGAACTGACTCAACTGTAGGGGTCTCAGTACTAACATCTCTCACATAAGCCAAATATGCATCACACCCCTTTCCAACCATCCGCTGAGCCTTAAGAAAAGAAATGACTCGGCGGGGAGTATACTCCAAGGAACCTCTCCACTCTAACCTCGGCAATCCTGGCATAGCCAGCGTCACGGTCTTGGCGTGATAATGAATAATATCATAATAGGGAGACAACCAGTCCATACCCAATATAACATCGAAATCTACCATACTGAGTAGTAGCAAATCAACACTGGTCTCAAAACCACTGATAGTAATCAAACATGACCGATATACGCGGTCCATAACAAGAGAATCTTCCACTGGAATAGAAACATAAACAGGGGAACTCAAAGATTCCTGGACTATCCCCAGATGTGAAGCAAAATAGGAAGACACATATGAATATGTAGAGCCTGGGTCAAATAATACCGATGCATCTCTATGACAAACGGGAACAATACCTGTAATGACTGAATCTGAAGCAATGGCCTCGGACCGGGCCGGAAGAGCATATTACCTGGTCTGGCCTCTCCCTCTAGGGCGACCTCGACATCCCCGACCTCCACCTCGAGATGCCTGAGGTGGTGGGGTAGCAGCTGGGGCTGGAAGAATAGCTGGAGGACCTGGTGGAAGGTGTGGAGCCTGATAAATCTGAGGGGGTGCACCCTGATAAGTCTGAGGTGGTGCGCCCTTCCTCGCTCTGGGGAAATATCTGATCATATAATAAGGGTCTCCACACTCAAAGCAACCCCTCGGAGGACATGGTGGCCGCTGTTGACTCTGAACTGGCCTGCTGGGCTGGCTAGTGATAGCACCTCCAGCAGGAGCCACCTGAGATACTGGTGGTGCATAATAAGGATCCTGAGGTCTAAGAGGAGCTGGAATATCGCTGGTTGCTGGGAGAGTTGAATGAACAGGGCGACTCACAAAACCCCTACCATAGCGTGCTGCTGGTGCACAGGCTCCTGAAAAATGACCAGTCTCTCGAGACCTCTTGGCCTCTCTCTCCTCCCTGTCCCGGGCTAATATAGTCTCAATCCTCCGGGAAATACTCACGGCCTACTGGTAAGTAATATCGTTCTCCAGCTCTCTGGCCATGCTGGTCCGAATACTGGGGTGGAGTCCCTCAATAAAACGTCGAACCCTCTCTCTGACAGTGACAACCAAAGCTGGTGCATGGCGAGCCAAATCGCTGAAACGGACTGCATACTCTGACACAATCATGGCACCCTGGCGTAACTACTCAAACTCCGCACGCCAAGCATCCCTGAAGCTCTGAGGGACAAACTCAAGTAAGAACATCTCGGAAAACTGATCCCAAGTAAGTGAAGTTGCCTCCTCCGGGCTACTAAGCTCAAAAGCACGCCACCACTGATAAGTTGCTCCCCTCAGCTAGAAAGCAGTGAAAGAAACCTCATTCGTATCCACAATACCCATAGTGCGGAGAATGTGATGACACCCCTCAAGAAAACCCAGGGCGTCATCCGAAGCTAGTCCGCTGAACTCAGGTGGGTGGTACTTCTTGTACCTCTCAAGTCGGAACTTTTCTGCCTCAGGAACAGCTATCCTAGTTGCTGAGCTGGATCTGGAGCTGGAGCTGCTGGGGGCATAGGAATATACTCTGGAACCTGCCCAATATGAACCCTCTGCTCAGGAGTACGGGCCGCGGGATCCCTCCTCCGGCCTGGGATGTAGCTAGAGCTATCGGGAGTAGACCTGCCTGAGACAGAGTACTGAAGGCACTCAAGAACTGGGCCAATGGCTCCTGGAGGTCTGGAGTAACAGTAGGTGACCTCCAGTTCCCCTCCAACTGTAGCTGCTTGGGGATCCTCTGCCTATGCTCTAGCCGGTGCTCAGGCTGCACCGCGTGCTCGCCCTATGCCCCGGCCCCTGCCTCTGGTGGCTCTGACTGGGGGCTCGGGTGCCTGGACATCAGTAAGTCCGGTACGGATATGAACCATCTGCAAGCAAGAATAGATAGAGTATATTAATTTGATGACAGCAACTAGCACGATAAGGAATTCCAAAGAGTTGATTGTTCTTAACAGTTACATAGCCTCCCGAAGATAGATACAGACGTCTCCGCACCGATCCACGAGACTCTAATAAATCGGCTTATGACTTGTGACTCCTATGAACCTAGACGCTCTGATACCAACTTGTCACGACCCAATTTACCCTCCGAAAGGTATCGTGACGACACCTAGTCTCTATGACTAGGTAAGCCTAAAATTTGCAGAAATGACAGAATCAATAAAATAAAGACAGAAAAGATCTCAAGTAGATATAATGTAGCTGCTCAGCATATACATTTTTACTTCCCAGAACCCGGAATGTCACCATATTCACAAGCACTGTACTAAATGTAGCTCTATACAATGAAACAGTGGAAAAATATACAAGTCTTCTATGCCTATACTAGAGTAGAAGGGGACTCGTGGGATTTTGCGGACGTGGCAGAATTACCTCGCGGTCTCCTGGCTGCTAATAGGACGACTCCTTGCCATGATACTGGGTGCTGGAACCTGGATCTGCACATGGGGAAAACATGCGCGGGAAAGGGCGTGAGTACTCCACATTCGGTACTCCGTAAGTGCCAAGCCTAACCCCAGTCAAGTAGTGACGAGGTCAGGTTGAGGCCCTACTGAGTTTGTAAAACAAGCCAATATACAATTTAAAATAGTGAAAATCAGATAAGCAATGATAAACAGGATTAACGAAAATGGAAAGATTTAATAACATAAAGAGAGCCCTCGGCTCAGCACAGCATATATCTCAACAGTAAATGAGCAATTCAGTACACGAGGAAAGCTCCCGGATCTCAGTCTGTAGTCCCAATTTAAATATACTATGCAGAACAGGGGGAAAGCTCCCGGATCTTTGTCCGTAGTCCCAATTTAAATATGCATTTCAGTACAGGGGGAAAGCTTCCGGAGCTCGGTCTGTAGTCCCAATTTAAATATACTATGCAGAACAGGGGGAAAGCTCCCGGATCTTTGTCCGTAGTCCCAATTTAAATATGCATTTCAGTACAGGGGGAAAGCTTCCGGAGCTCGGTCTGTAGTCCCAATTTAAATATACTATGCAGAACAGGGGGAAAGCTCCCGGATCTTTGTCCGTAGTCCCAATTTAAATATGCATTTCAGTACAGGGGGAAAGCTTCCGGAGCTCGGTCTGTAGTCCCAATTTAAATATACTATGCAGAACAGGGGGAAAGCTCCCGGATCTTTGTCCGTAGTCCCAATTTAAATATGCATTTCAGTACAGGGGGAAAGCTTCCGGAGCTCGGTCTGTAGTCCCAATTTAAATATGAAATGCAGTACAGGGGGAAAAGCTCCCGGATGTCGGTCCGTAGTCCCAATTTAAATATACAAAGCATAAGTATGTCAATTATGACTTAACTAAACAGTCCAGGAAGAACAACATGTAAGGATAGAGTAAAACTACCTAAGCATGACGTGACTAGTAGCAAATAAGAGGAAATCAAGTCAGAACAGTTAGGCATGCTTACTCTTAGGCTATCTACTCAATTAAGATAGGAAACAGTAATATATGACTGAAAATGAGCGATTTTATGGGAGTAAAAATAGGATTTTAGCAACAATGACCCGTGTACGCACTCTTCACCTCGCGTAGACGGCGTCAACACAACAAAATCAGTGTAAAAATGCCTAAGGGAAAGTCTCCAACACAGAATTAGGCAAGCCACTTACCTTGACCGCGCTAATCAAATTAATACCACGCTCTTGCCACGAGTATCTGACTCCGGGTGGCCCAAATCTATTCAAATCGATTGCATGGTGTAAATATCACTTTAAGGGAACAAAATAGCTAATTATTATACGCTAATACGCGAAATTAGGAAATTCGCCCAAAAAGTCCCCCAGGCCCAAGTCTCGAAATCGGGTAAAATTTATATTTTTCGAACACCCATTCACCCATGAGTCTAACCATATAAGAATCTCTCAAATCGGAGGTCAAACACCCAATCAAAACTCAATAATTCGGTCTATGAAGTTCATCCCATTTTTCCCCTTTTCTACCCAAAATTTTCGAAATTAAAGGTTGGATTTAAGATTGGAATCATGCAAATTGATCTATAATGGATAGAAATCACTTACCCAAGTTACCCAGGTGAAAAAACCTCCAAAAATCGCCTCTCCCGAGCTCTCAAATTCGAAAATGGTGAAAATAACATAAACCCTCGGATTTGGGTCTTTAAAAGACTGCCCAGGCATTTGTTATATGCGATCGCAGACAAGGAGTCACGATCGCGGAGAGTAAATAAACACGCGCCTGGAATCATACTATATGATCGCAGAACGCAGTACGCGATCGTAAACCTTGAGGACCCAGAGCTACGCGATCGCGGTTGGGGCCACGTGACCGCATAGAATAAATATTGAAACTCCCCCAAACCCAGAATACTCTATGCGAATGCGGTCCTGGTCATGCGATCCCGTTGACCAAGATTCCGACACACTACGATCGCAGACATTTTATTGCGATCGCAGAGAACAAACTCAGGACCTCTCACTTTTACCTTACGCGATCGCGGGTGAACCCTTGCGATTGCAGAGAGTAAAACACATTTGAAGAAAAACCAGAAAAATCAGCAAAGACTTATATGCCAAAAATTTCCGTTGAACACCCGAAACACACCCGAGGCTCCCGGGCCTCAACCAAAACTACCAACCAACCCTAATACTTCATTCAAACTTGGTCAAGCCTTAAAAACACATCTCATAACATCAAAATCATCAAATATGCATAGATTCAAGCCTAAGAACTTATGAAATTTCTAGAATTCACATCCGATGCCGAAACACGTCTAAACTCATCCGAATGACCTCAAAATTTTTACATAGGTCATAAATGACATTACGGACCTGCTGTCGCTTTCAGAATTCTATTTCGAGTCCGATATCAAAATTTTACCTATCGGCTGAAATCGCCGAGATTCTAACTTTCGCCAATTCAAGCCTAAATTCACAACCGACCTCGAAAACACATTCCGAACACGCTCCTAACCCCGAAATCACCCAACGGAGCTAACAGAGTCGACGAAATTCCATTCCGGATCGTCTTCACACAGATCTAGCTACAACCAGATTTCTAAAGCTAAATTCCACATTTATGGACTATGTGTCCAAAATCACCCCGGATTTCACCACTCAATGCTCCGACAAGTTCCAATAACATAAATAGACATGGGAGAAGCGGTAAATAAGGGATCGGGGCGCAAATTCTTAAAACGACCGACCAGGTCGTTAAAGTAATACTGTATTAACATGTATATAAGTGTGTTACGTAACATGTACTGAAATACATACAATACTGTATTCACATGTATTTAAGTGTATTATGGTTATATGTACAATCTAATAAACATATATAGACTTGAGTATATACTAGAGAGTTTAAAAAATGTTAACCTCTGAATTCTCACCAACAGATATCTCATGTTGTGTTTGGCATTTGGGATTGTTATGTAAGAGGGCTTCGGTTGTCCAAGTGTTTCTTTTCTCTTAGACTGATTCATATAATTCGAGTTCGGCCAGGACCCACTGTTGTGGACCTCGAGGAGTGTCTAACACCTTCTCATCAAGGTAATTTGAGCCCTTACCCGATCTTTGATGACGCAGACTGGTTAATTCAGAGTTATTTGCAAATAGGTTCCCTAACGCACCTCAAACTTGTTAGGTGACAACTCTCTCTTTTATAACCCTTCCTTTAAAAGAGTTTTCACGTGTCGAAATCCGATTTCGCGAGAAAAAGGGGCGCGATAGACGGTGTTGGACTAAAGTCATCAGAATCATCATCATTGTTGTCTGACAGAATAGGACTTTTCTCTACATCAACGCCATCCGGAGGAACCTGAATAACAGCAAGCTCTGTAGGGGTTGGTGGAATGTTGCTGTATTTTATCTAAAACAGGAACCCACTCAATGTGAGCTGAAAATAATATTATACATTGTAATTTATTCCACTAAAAAAGAAAATCTGTGATATAGTTGTATAATGTATGCAACTGTATTTAATTTTTAATTTCAATATGGTGTAAAGTATTCAATTGTATTTGATTAAAAATTAAAAATATATTTTTACTAACAGAAATATATGTATTCTAAAATAACAGACAATTAAATAATAGTAACTTACCACGTTTCCTTGGTCGGTGAACATGTTGTTCATCAAGTAAGCATAAGTTGGCTGGTTGACTGTAGATTTCCAATGAGTATTTTGAGAATCCAATTATCAACTCAGATTGCAATTTTGGGGTCAACCTTTGAACAACACACATAAAACCATACTTGTATAACAAGAGGCATCCCAACTATCCTGGAGTACTTCTTCTGAGAATCTATCTTCTTGCTAATTGATTTGACAAGGGCCTGGAATGCATCCTTACCCCATGAATAATCAGAATATGTCCCACTCTCGACCAAGTCAAAATGTAGTCTTGGGATGGTTGTGCTGTTCTTCTCGGAGGATAATATGAAAGTATGAATGAAATACAACAAAGTTATTATAATAGCATTCCTATCGATTCATAACCCCAATTCTTGTCATCAAATCATTTCACCAAATCTTTCTTCTTCACATTCTTTGCACCGTCAAAATATGTTTCCACAATCTTATTAGGCTTCTTTGTGTTAAACCGAAAATCTTCAGCGTCACTAACACAATTGAGACCAGTGACTACAACAAACTCCCTGATTGAGAAGCATAATTTTGTACCATTTACATATAATTGAAATGAATTATAATCGCTATCTTCCAGCTGCAGAACCATAAAGCACCTGAACAATTAATGTTGAACCTCACAGTGCTTCATTTCGATGTAACTACCAAAACAAGTATTACAAAATAACTTGTACTATTATGGTGTAAGCTTCTCTTTGAGGTCGGAGACTATGTATGTGTTAGTGTAGGTATTGATATGTAGTGATACAGCAGGCGAGTGTTTAACAAAGAGTTTAATTTCCTGCATAAAACAAACAATAAAAAGGATAAAATAAAATATTGAAAATATAGATGAATACATGTATTTGGAATACATAACTTATTCATAAGTACAACTGCTGCAAGTCTTGTGAATACATCTAAATACATGTAAAAACAAACGTTGAAAGTCACTCTAATAACTATTTAGCAGTAAAATACAGATGAATACTTGTATTTGAAATACATAACACATTCATAAGTACAACAGTGAAAGTCATCTAAATATATCCAAATATACTTAAATACATCTAAAACAAATAGTGAAAGTCATTGTAATAGGTATATGTCATTGTTGGAACTATTGAATACATATAAATTTATTAAAATACAGAGAATAAAAAAAACAGTGTATATGATAATCGTCGTTGTATTAGGACTAAAATACATATAAATACATCTACTGTTAGCTTTTCGCTCAGTGTTTCCGAGCTAATTCTTCTATTGACCTCTTTTCCCTTAAACTATGAATTGACATCCATGAGTTTCCTTCTGTTTTCCCCATCACGAAGTGTTGATTCTTTCGGAAATCTCTTAAATTGGGCTTGTTGCGATGTGTCATTGCGTATTTTTGTTCTCTTTTCCGCAACTGTATTTGTTGCTGAACCTGCAAATACATGTTCCGCTTGAGTGATTTGCAAATCAAAAAATGGGCCTTCGAAATTGAGTGCTTTGGTCGGTATACCTCGGATAACCCTCTTGTAAGGAATTGAATCAGCCATTGGAGAAGAAATACGAGTTTTCTGTAAAAGGATAATAATGGTGATTGTTTCTAAAAATAAAAGTACAGATATACGAAATAATACATGTGCTGGCGAAAACTAACAAGTTTAACAATTACCATAACTTTTTTAAGCAAGCAATTTTTAAAATTGAGAGAGAGAATGGAGATGAATCGGTTGATAATGGAGGTTGTATTTGTAGGAAAGATACTAGGTTGGGAAAGAGATAGTGGAGAGAGAACGTGAGTTTAACAAAATTATATACAATACGGGTGTTATTGAGAGAGAGAGAAACGAAATTATGAGAAAGAAAAATATTTCACAACGTATTTAATGGCTTAACCGTAGGAAGTGACCATATTAGATAATTTGTTATAAAACCTAAAAGATATCTATATGATATAATTTTATAATAAGATATTTATTTATAATAAATAAGGGTAAAAGTTTGCTATAAAAGGTAAAAATTTCCATTCATATTTGGTAGAGAAAATGTCCAAATATACACCAAACATTTGCGATTTGTTATATATATATATATATATATATATATATATATATTGACTTTTGACTCATAGAAGTTCCACTGTTAACTTTCGTCACAATTATATCCGTCCTAGAGAAAATGTCCAACTATACACCAAACATTTGCGATTTGTTATATATATATATATTGACTTTTGACTCATAGAAGTTCCATTGTTAACTTTCGTCACAATTATATCCGTCCTACTAATAGGTTTCCTCGGTAGGGTTTTCAAATCGAACTGGAAAGTCGCATCAAATCAAACCAAATTGATTAAAACCTCCAATTAAGTTTAATTTGATTTGATATTGAGTAAAAATATCCGAACCAAACCGACATATACATATATAATTTTTTATATATACCTTTTAAGACTTCATATAGAATTTTGTTTAAAAGATATCTAGAAATATTTCAGTTCCTCTTAATAGAACTGCAAAATGCATTCATTTATTTATTTTACTAGATAGCCGGTGCCCGTGCAAATTTGCACGGGCTTATGCCTGCCCCTATTTTTTATGTGCACATCTACAAGATCAATTCAAAAAATTCAACACCGAAAAAATATTTCCATACTTGTTTGAAGTGTTTCATAGGATCACCAGAAAGGAAGTACTACTACTATCAAGTTGATTCAACGTGCACATCACGTTAAAACCTCACAGTTTTACATTGCGAGTGATGAGTTGTTTGCAGCAATCCTAACTTCCAATGACCATGCCCACCTCTAAGAAAAGCTATCCTTTTTCTTCAAGCTCTGAGAGATCATTGTTTGCAGCGTCTTGATTTCTCATTATTGCTGAATTGAATGTGGAGGATGTTGTCTAAGGAGTCCTTAACTGATTGATAAGTACCTGAAACTGAAAGATGATTACTCCCATCCTTGAAAAGTGGGGTAAAGAGAACTATCAAAAGAGAAAAACTATGTCTATATGTAAGCTACAGACGCATTTTATTCTCCCAAGCGATCCCATTAAACAGACACGTGTTACTTGTCATATTCTTTTCAAATGGGACAAATAGAAATCTGCAAAAAACCTTCAATAAATTCAAACACTGTAAAAGGAGAATAAATTTTTGTCAATGGAAAAAAAAAGGACCTATGAACAACCCAGATCTAAGTAATATTAAACCAACTTTCATTGTCGTATGATATTATTGCGCACTCAACAGAAATTTTTTTTTTTAAATGATAGAAAACATTGAGTTGGCATCTTCATAAAAATATGAGTTGACACTCTTCTCCAGTGCACCAGCAAGTATAAACCGCGAACGCACACTTTCACAATATGAATGTGAATGGTATCACTAATGCTTTATATATATATAGAGAGGACTTCGGCAATCAATGTTACTTACTGGTGTCACCGGTGGCTCTGCGCCAGCAACAATAGTTGTGACTCCTTATTTTTCAAATACGTACACTTCAGTTCGCCTTATTCTCAATGACCGCTTGATAGTAGATCTGAAAATATCAATCTAATGTGAATAATGCAAAATGGATCTCACTACGATGCTTCTCAATGAGTAACTAAGTAATTTGCAGATGGAAAAGAAACAAAGAGGTAAGAACCCCAAATAATGATAATATTCAATCATCAAGACTTATCCGCCAGGGTGGGATCAACATTTACTAAAACGCACAGATATAAAATATAGTGTTCGTAATCCGTAAGGTCTATATTTTTAAGAGTCCAACAAGGGCTTAACAAGAAAACAATTGAGGCTCAAATCTGTTTTCTACAAGGCGAAGAGAAGGAAACCACGCCATGGCTTCAAAAGAACCTGTTGCATGTGATAGAAAACCTCAAATCACATACCGTCGTGGGTTTACCACACCAAGATAAGGGTTTGATTGTCTCTGTGTCCAAATAATTTTTATAGCTCAGGAAAGCAATTACTGTTATTGCCTCTTCAAGATTTCTCTTTGAAAGAAAGATCAAACTCACCATTAAACTCTTTAGCTAAATCGAGAATTCCCTCAAGAAGCAATTATTTTTTAAGAAAATATGTTCATTAGGATAAGTATTTTCCTCAAAAAATGCAACTCACCTTAATATATGAGGAAAAATCAACTCAAATTCATCTCTTAAGAGAAAACACTAAAATAGTGACAGGAAAATGAGACTTTGACCAACGCCTTTACTAAATTTATAAGTAGGGGAAAATGATACTTTCTATTTTAAAAGGAAAGGAAATACTAATTATTGTATCATTAATGACCATGTTTTCTTGTATTACCAGCAGAACATATTTTATCTTTTGGATCAGTAGATCAGGAAATATCATCTAGTTCAAACACTTTTAGACCGAGTCCTTTATGGTAGATCAAGAATGATCATCTAGTTCAAAACTCTTAGACCGAATTGTTGACTGTTTGACTCTATGGTCTGGTAGTCTACCTATAACAGGGTAGTCATCTAGTCATCTGTGAAAAAGAATTGACCAGCTTGCTTATAGCCTCTTACCTCAACCAATCCACTGTGTATCTGTTACCCCCCCCCCCCCCCCCCCCCCCACTAGTATACTAGATAACTCCAACCACCAAAGCTTAGCTTGACAGATGAGAAGGAATCCCCCAATTTTTTTTCTTGTAGTGGATTTGAACCCTAGTCTCCCATGTTCCATTTCAACTTCATTGATAACTCAAAGCAAGATTTCTTGTCTAGGTTACAGAATTTATTTTCCTTGTTTAATTTAATCTCCGAAACTACTTTCATCAGATACTTAATCAACTATGTGAGGATAATTGACAGAAGCAATATGCAAAAATACATGTCTAGAATTGTGCTAACATACAAGTCAAAGAACTCAACTTTTTACTTATGAACGATCTGATTTCCCTATGCAGGCCAGGAAGAACAGTTTCAAAATCTCTCGCATAAATTACCTAATAGAAGTTACCTTAGCATAATACAGACGATATTACACAACGCAAACAAATTTCCCTTTAACCTACCACCATAAGAGCCCAACTGATCCATGACAAATGGGGCAGGACACCCATTTTTGCGGTAATATTTGTTCAGGGGTTGGCCGTCACCAAGCTTTTATATCTCATGGAATTGCAATTATGTTTCATATTTTGTATCCTTTCTATTTTCGAAAATTTATCAGAGTAGCATTTCAAGTCATATTGCATTCAGGAAACTAAAAAAGAATTTAAGAAGCACAACAGTTGTCAAGGAAAATAGGACCCAAGGAAGAGAAATCTAGAAAGTGATTTTAATATAATACCTGAGTTTGGCTCTTCCATCATTGCAACAACTGATTCGTCTTGATTTTCATTATCATCATCTTCACTATCAATTTGGTTACAGTTTATTATCTGCTCTTCAGGGCATGCTGT
Organism: Nicotiana paniculata; assembly: GCA_005239505.1. Taxonomy (NCBI): domain Eukaryota; kingdom Viridiplantae; phylum Streptophyta; class Magnoliopsida; order Solanales; family Solanaceae; genus Nicotiana; species Nicotiana paniculata. The sequence continues at coordinate 15,579 of ML324734.1, read as the reverse complement.
GATATCCAAAGCTGCAAACGAATGGAACATGTCTGCTTTATCAACTTAGCCTTAAATCAACTTTTTCTGCTTTATCTAAGTTATAAAACAAAAAGCAAAGGGAACTGTTTGCTGCTGTAGTGGTTTATAGGCCAAATGTAACACTATAACCGTAATAATGAAATAAATCTGAGTAGTTCTCTCTTTGTTTTAATAACATATTTGCACACATTTTTGGAGTACAACAACATACCCAATATTAACATTTTTGGAGTATACTGTACATATTTTATTTCTCATTTTTTCCCTGAAACCCCTAATCATAAATAATTGACAATTTAGAAGATATGTGCATGTCTATAAATGAAATGAGAAAATCTCAATTAATTTCTTAGAATGATGCATTCACTACTTACTTCAAAGCTAAAGAGTTGTTGATGGATTTATATGTCGTTTTACTTGCTGTTCGTCTATGACATAATTGTAAGACAGCTGAGTGCACTGATACTCAAGGATAAACTCTGTATATGATTGGATCTGTGAACTGATAGGCGTCATTAGGATAAACTGATGAATACATGTAGAGAATTTAGTGTTTAGTTAGTTGAAAATCATCTGTGAGGTATAAGGAAAAGAATATCGAGAATGGTCTTGTTGACATTAGAAGTGGTTGATCCAACTAAAAATTATATTTCCTTTTTGTCTTTATGATAGGTAAAAGTTTAGAAGTATGATGACAACATTAGAAACCATCACCCAAAAATTAAAAAGACTAAAGAACTAAAGAACAAAAACATACACACTGAAATAAGAACCATGTACTTGAAAAAATCTAAGATATATATGATACACAATTACGCATAATTAAATCCAGCAAACTTCCAATGTATGATTAAAACATAAAACTGAACTTGAGATTATCTGCACTACACTGTATGGCAATTTCTCCGGTAGAGCAGATTTTCGATATATGAAACTTGGCCGGCTACTTCCTTGTATCCATATTTTGCAATTGTTTTGCTTTCACCTTATAGTAAATGTAAGTGCATCCACATGAGAATCAACGATTTTTGGGGAAAATACCCACGCCATGGACAAAGGAAAGAAACACTAAATTTGAATAAAGACCCAAAATATAAAAATAAAAATTTAATCGAAAGACCTTCGAAAGGGGAAAACCATGGGGAATAGACGCAACAAAGGATATAATTCAGTTGTAAAAGAAGCTAACCATGGAGATGGCATTGTTAATAAAGTGAAAAATCGATGTAAGCAAAATGACTATAACCTAAATACCAGAGCAAAGCAGCAATCGGAAAGAATATCAAATTAATCAATTAGAAAATCAACTAAAAAACCCCCCAAAAATCAAAACCTAAAATTGAAACTCACCGGCAACAGGCAGAATGCAGTGGAGCAGAATAAACTATAGACTATGAAACAATGTGATGGAGCGAAGAAGAAATTGAAACATGCATTACAAGAAAAATGGAGAAGACAAAATTGATACTGAGAGAGCCAAGAAACAAACAAGCGGAGTGCGACATAGAAGAGTAGATTAGGAACACTGGAACAGGGCAGAAAGAATGTGGCACCTGTATAACACGTGTTTACAAATGAAAGCAACAAGAACGCCTCGAATTACGAAAATGCCCTTCGTCGTATCTCAGAACCTACACTTATTATATAGTTAACTAAAAATCCCTTAGTCGTAAAATTACCAAAAAGCCCTTCATCGTACCATCAACCTTCACTTATTATATAGTTAAAAATAATAAATTGTATTACTTTCTTATTAAGTGTTATTAAAATGTGTCAATCATCTCTTTGTCCTTTCATATTCATATGTCAAAATTTCTTATATCTTTTTCGAAATCGAAGTGGTATTTCGATAATCTAAAAAATTTCTTATATCTTTTTCGAAATCGAAGTGGTATTTCGATAATCTAAAGTTACATAGAACTTATCATTATTTTGGTGTCATATTGATTTTTATGTTTAATAAAAATTATTGTTAAACGATTACAAAAATAAACTATTATGTGTTACTAAACAAAATTCTCCCATAAGAATATTTAATAGATTATGTGTTTGTTGATATTTTTAAATTTTTAGTAAACATATATTCAATTATCAAAACTTTATCTATACCTTTAATAAAGCAAGATTGGAATAATATTAATGTAACAAAAAAAACCCGAAAAACACGAAAACTCAGATAAAATCGAATCAATCCAAACCGATATAGGAATAACTGATTTAGTTTGATTTTGATAAAATCCGAACCAACTCGTTCTATGTACACCCATATCTAATGGTTTTTCATGGTCAAGCCACGTAGGGATAAATTTAAATATTTTAAATTGTACATGAATATAGTTAGATCTTTTAAGTTGTTAAAGAACATATTTTTATTAAAGGATATATTCAAACTACTTTGATAGTTTAGAGGTAAATTTAAATCTTTTGTTGGTTAAGTAGCTCCGACTAACGTTTAGAGTCAAGCTAGACAACTGGTAAAGCGAGAGGCAAATAAGAGATGGAATTAATGATACAGGGCTTTTATGGATCGAAGGGTAAATAGATCGGGCAAATATAAAATAAACTGAATACATCAAGGGTAAATTTGAACCTTCAACTAAAAAAGTGTGTTATGGAAAAATGGAGGAGCTCACAACAGAAATGTCATTAAACAATGACTTTTTATGAAATGGGTTCTCTGCTGAATAAGTATTTATCCAATTAACCAACCTTTTGATTTTCATTTAACGTTCTTTTAAATTATTTTTAGTATATGGATGGAGCAATAGTAAGTTATGCGTCTTTTGTTATGATGATTTGACAAACTTCACGAGAGAATTAAATAAAGAACATGATATAATTAGTTCCCTTGCATTCAAAGTAACTAGTCGAATGTCTAGTTCAATTCCCAATAAAATCAGATAACGGAACAACAAAGGGAACATATATGGACCAGGGGAGTCGTGCAGTCAACTCTATAGTTATAAAAGTTGTTGCACTGTACCGTCTGGCAGGCTGCTGCATTGTGCCGTCTGGCAGCCGTACTGTTGACAATCAATTTTGGCCCTCCTTTTCCTAATCAAATTTTCTATACTTCTTAATACTTAATAATTTTCTAAATGTATTTTTTACATATTTTTATCCAAATCATTTGCTATATTTTTCTAGCCTCAAGATTTTTAAAATAAATATAATTATTTGCTTTAATATAATTTAACACATTCATTTATTGTAATTATATCGTTATTATTATTTTAGTTACTTAATCACCATCATTTTTTTTATGCTACTGCATCGTAATAATTAATACAAACATTATTTTCAATTACAATTTATTTATCTATTTCCTATTCTATATATAAATGCATACATACTAAATGTTATAAATTGTTAGAATTATGGAAGCATAATGAAATACTACTTTTAATATGCCTAAAATATCTCATTATGCGACTTGAAAATAAGGATTATGCCAACTAACAAATAATCCCTTAAATTCAAAATAATCTCACAGTTCTCTCTCACAGAATCCGTGTAGACCATTATTTTATATACCATTATTATTTGTAAATAACTATATTAAATATATTTTTTATAAATATAATATGTTAGCATACTCAAAATCAATACCCATATATTATATTAGTAATCGGTAGTTTATTAATTACTATATTATAGTATACGGTGAATGTAATATAATATATATGTGCACGCATGTGTGTGCATATATTTAGTTAGGATTAATTTTAGGGACGTAGAGATATTTTAGGAAATTTCATTGTAGTTGAATTGTAGTCAATTTGCTTAAGCTTAAATTTAGGTTAAATGTTTAGAATTCTATTAAATTTTGCTACGATTTTAGAATCTTCATTTAGTATAGGTTGAGTAATATCCGTAGAGAAAAATTCTTTTAATTTAATATATATTTAATTGTATAAAATAGAGATAATTATGCTGTATAGTATATATGTCAATAACTAGTTTCAAATGATGAAATACACTATCTATAAAGGTGTATTTATGTAAACTTCCCTATTGGCTATCTTAATGATAGATATTTCATTGTTAATCTGTTGTACCAAGTTAGTATTTTTATTTTTTTAAATATGTTTCTTTTCATAATCAATTAGCATTTAGTTATATTCAATCAATATGAGCTTTTAGAATAGAAAGTACACAAACGCATTAATTTGCCTAGATTTGATTCCATTCAAATAAAATAGGTTAAAAAAGAAAAGGGATGACGTTACTTTTCTTCAAAGAAAAAAAAACGTAACTTAAGGTATTAAAGAACAAAGAACATGATAAAGCTTATTATAAAACAAAAGAAAAGGAAAAGGCGTAAGTGTAACATGACTTTTCTTGTTTTAATTAGCATTTTTATTCTACTTCCATGTAGGCGCCACATAAGATCCATGTCAGCGACACCTAGGCTCCCAACAACCAAAAACACACGCCTAACACATGCCTTCCTCATCCCTCCACACTTTGACCCCACATCTTGCCACATGGATTCATCAGATCAAGTCCATTTTAAATTAATGGTCAAGATTACTTCTTCTATCTTCTAGAGAATTCCAAATAAATGCTTGCCTTAATTTATTTTATTTACTTATATTAGGATTAATCTCAGCCATTAGATGCATCTAATCCAACGGTTGAATTTATTTCTAAAAAATTAAATCAACTTTGACTAAGGTTCTATCTCTTTCTCTCTTCAAAAGAAAACAACGTTTCTTTTCTGCCATAGCAGAGGATTTTTGGCTCTTTCTATTTTTCTTGTAAAATTTTACTCACATCTTATAATCAAAATTAGTGTGGCCATTCTAAGGAAATTCTCGGCAAACTCAAAGCAATTTGACTGAAGATTTCAAAATCATTTGTCATTTGCAATGAAGTTGNCAATAAACCACCTAACCCTAACCCTTCAAGAATCCCGCCCAAAAACTAACCCTAGATGAGCCCTGGATGGTCTCCTATAAATAGGGGTGTTAGTGACGATTTCGCCAAAGGAGAGGAGGAAAAAAAAAGGGAGAGGAGGAAAAAAAAAAGGGGAGGAACAAAAATCATCGTTCTTATTATCAAAATCATTACAGTTCTCTGCTCATTTTTACCCCTCTAAGATACTCTCACAATTTTTGACTTGCTTTCCCTTACCTCTGTCGTTCCCGGCTGTGACGGAGGTGGTGTTTCGAGTTTGTCAATCCGAATCCGAAGGTTTGAGTAGCCTACAAAGTCGCTCCAGTTTGCCGCACTACAAAAGGTCGGTTATTGTTCTCCCTCTCTTTCTTTTAGATTTATTTTTGCAATTTCGGATGATTCAATGTTTCAGTGTTTGCTAGTGAAAATGAATGTTTTCGTTTTTATTTTTATTTCTTTTTTTCTTTTGTTTTAGACATCATGACTTTAAGTTTTTGACACACTTTATTAAGCCGCTAACTCAAGTTTTCTTTCTGTTTGTGTTAATGTTATTTTCTTAGAAATCATGTGTTAAGAAATTAATTTTAAATAAAAAAATTAATTATGTTTAGTTACTAACTATATAGCAGAAAGCTACCATGTAATAAGAAGTATTTTCTTAGGATTAATTATGAACTTGGAGAAAATATATGTGGAAAGTTAGATCCAAAATTTCTTTTAATTATCTTAAACTCTCACAACCACAATTTTATCACTTCATTTGTTAAGTATGAAAATTATATGGCTAAAGTCAATTTCAGTAGTATGAAATGAAAGTAAGAATATGTAGTTTAGAGTTTCTTTCACAGATATTTATTAGCATTCTAAAAAATAGACTAAGTACATGATAGTAGCTCAATATAAGTAATACTTTTGAACATTGGTATATTGTTATTACATATATTTGCAAAAAAAAAAAAAAAAGATTTGGGATGTGATTTGTGATGGTTCTTTTTTCCCTATGAAGGTTGTTGGAGAGGGAACAAGGACTATTCTAAAGACAAGAAAAGAATACAATGATGATGACCGAAAAGCTGTTGAGAAGAACTTCAAGGCGAATAAGATTCTTGTGTGTGGTATTGGACCAGATGAGTATAATCATATCTCAAAATGTGAATCTGCTAAGGAAATCTGGGAATCTCTTCAAACGGCTCACGAGAGAACTACTCAGCTAAAGCAGTCCAAAATAGATATGCTTACAACTGAGTATGAACTCTTTAAATGAAAAAGGATTAGGCCATTCAAGAGATGCATACCCGTTTCACCTCCATAATCAATGAGCTTCATTCACTTGGTGAAATCATTCTAACCAATAATCTGGTCCGGAAGATACTCAGTGTTCTACCAGGTTCCTAGGAGAGCAAGGTTAATGCTATCATTGATGTGCAGTTAAGTGTTAGTTTACTATTAGTTCAAAAACTAGTACTATTATTCCCTTTCACTGTTAATAGACGGTATGCCATTAGGATATTTTAATACATAGTGTTAAGACTTCAAGACAATTAGGAATACTTGTGTTTGTGTGTTAATGGATATTAAGGATCCTAGAAGTCTAGTGCTATTTCGTCATTTTACTAGAAAGCATGCGGCTAGGATTTTAATATCTAATTTTAAGACTTAAGATAAAAGTATAAATCGTGTTGTTCTAAGTTTTAATAATCATGTTGACTAAATTAATCTGTTTCATCTTTAGATTTCAAATGAACAACGAAAGCTTTTGTTAACTCAGTATTTAGATTAATGAGATATGCCTAAACTTAGATATTAATGAATTTGCTGGTATAAGATTACTCCATTTTTTGAGAAAAGAAATACTTGTTCTATGTGAGTCATTAATCTCGCTGTATTTTTAGAATCCAATTCAAAGTTACTGTTCTTTTCATATATCTCAGTTTATTGCCAATATCTTTATTTCTAATTCTTGTCTTTTCTTTTTCTTAGTTTGGCATATGCACTTGGAGAAATATGAGTCTTAATGCAAGACTCGTCCCGTACCAGCATGGAGTCATCACTATTGAACCTTAGATTATGATGAGCATCTAGAAGAAGAACAAGCGAAAAGCTTGGGGTCGCTTATGGTGTCTTTCTTTATTTACATTTATTCTGTTGTGAATTTTTAATAGATAATGTTCTTTTGATTAGTTTAGTTCTACATTTAACTTAGGATTGTTGATTTAATTTTGACTTCTTCACTTAGTATTCTCACTTAGTTATTGAAAGATATTATCTATTTTACAGTGTTCCTAAAGAATTTTTGAAGAACCATTTAAGTTTCATGTTTCTATTATATAAGTTCAGAGTTGAATCAATTTTTTTTAAAAAAAAGAGAAAGACGTACTCCAGTTGAAAGTTTTTTTTTTTTTTAAAGTTTCTTATGTCTTTTACTTTGACTCCTTTCTGAAGACAAGCAAAGGAAAATGTCCCCTTTTAATATAAAAAGAAAATATTTTAATCATCAGCAAATATCTTTCTTAAAGGACTACATCCTTTCAAATTTATATATGTATATTAACTAGTTATAAGCTTTGTTTACATAATAATATTCTTCAAAATTTATTAAAGTCTTTCAAAGTCAAACTACTCTATTAAGCTATATTTTGTTAACTTTTGTATAATTTATTAACCTAAGCTTGGCCGGTTAACCATTATTAACGGATTCTAAAAGGTGCTTTTAAAAAACCTTCCTTTTAAAATATTTTAAAACCCTTATACAGAATCTTTAGGTTAAGATCATAAAACAGAGTTTGACTTAAGCTTTAATAATAGGTGTCCTAATTCACCTTAAAATTAATTAGGTGGCGACTCTCTCTTAAAATTAATTAAACCTCAGGATTATCAATATGTTATACTTTAATTTGACCTGGTTAAAATAGGGTATAACAGCTTGGCGACTCTGCTGGGGATGTTAGGTTTTAAACCATAACAAACTTAAGTTAATAAAAATGGCTTTTTGTATTTTGTGAATGTTTTTTTTTTCTCTGTTGCCTTATTTGAAAATGGTCATTTCTTGTAAATGTTATTACTATATTTTATAAATTGTTTATTCCGTTTTCAGTTCCTCCACTTTTAGAAAATTCACAATAAGCACATCTAGCGGTTACGTGGTTTGCGGCCGTGCACTTTTTCAAAAATACCTGTTAGGGAAAAGTTCGTGGGTAAGTCGATCAGCGGTGCAATCGATAGTCACAACTTTCCACTCTCAAGTCGTCCACTTGGGAGAGACCAGTCTAGAAAACCTACTCCTAGCCGACCTAGGATAGAGCTAAACCAAAATCTTTCTTAGGGGACATGCGTCACACAACCTTAGGAGGCTTAATACCCTAGGTGTATTAAGTCCATTAGTTGGCCTTATCCAAATGTCCAAGAGGGTTTATAACCCCGAGTGACACCTATTCATCCTTTATGTGCATTATTTGAAAGATAAATACACTAATTATGTGGACCATTTACTCCTAAAAGGGAAATGGGTAGGATTAACCTTTTCTGTGATGCAGGAAATCATGAATCAAGTTGTTTACCCAAAGATTGGCATGGTGTTGGACACCCCTCCAAAACTAAAGGCATGGTGGAGAAACTTGGGAGAGAATGCACAATCCGAAGTGCAAAAGAAGTTGGGTCATCTACCGTTACTTATGGAAGTCACAGCATGTAGGGAAATTATTGAGACAACTATCACCTTTTGGGATGAAGAAAGGGCTGTATTCAGATTTGGGGAAAGTGAGATGACTCCATTCTTAGAAGAAATTGGAGGCTTCATAGAGAATGTGAGTTTGTTATGGAAAGGCAGACGTTCTTGGCAAAACGTTGGCATGATTATTCCAAAGAATCCCTCAATAAAAGAGTTCCTTGAAAAGTTTGGTTTCGAGAAGGAAATTGGGCTAGAGCATTTAAAAGAATCCAATATACCCCTTGATTATCTGTTCGACATCTTTGGCCGTTCAGATGATTTTCTACGACATCGAGAGGTGTTCTTCTCACACACTTCTTGGAGTGAAAAGAGGGTATTCGCTTTTTCGGTTTGTTTCCTCGGGTTCTTAGTATTTCCTCGAGGAGCAAAACATGAGATTTACACCCGACTCATCATGGTTCCTGATGCATTATTTAATGGCATTGATGGAAAACCATACACCATAGTGCCGATGGTCTTTGCAGATACATATCGAGCTTTGGGTCTTTGCAAAAAGGGATTCAAACATTTTGAGGGATGTAATTTGTTGCTTCAGTTATGGTTTATGGGGGATCTCCAAAAGATCAATGGAAGTCAAGAGCTTTACAAGCAAAATGGTGCTAATCATATCACTTCATACACAATCCCGGTGGTTCCATTCAAGCGTCCAAATAGTGTTAGAGGATGGGGCAAGTTATTTAGCAAGCTGAATGATACCACGATTCAATGGATGTTTTCTTGGTATCCTTCTGAGAATTTTGTAATCCGTGGGAAAATTCTACCTTACCTGGTTCTCATCGGGCTTCGAGGACTTCAACCATATGCTCCATTGCGAGTTATGAGACAAGCCGGAAGAACGCAAGTCATACCGCAAGTTGATAAGATGGATCATTATCGAATTGACTATGATAATGATAAGATTCCTTTTGTGAAAGAAATTCTCAGAATGTGGAAGAACAAGAGAGCTATGATCAAGGATACAATTGCACCAGATAGATACCAGGCTGGGTGCGACACTTTTTACCCAGAATGGTTGCTCGCCAATCTTGAAGGTTCTATCACAAGAGGGATTAATATGGGAGGCCAGATTAAAGACAAGGCAACTGAGGCTGAAATTAAGTACCATTGGTTAAAAAGAAGGGTGTCAGAGGCTGAAGCAAAGCACAAGGAGCAGCATGAGAAGAGCAACAACGAGATTGAAATGTTGAGACAACGAGATGAGATGCAAAAGAAACAATTAGAAATATGGAAACGACAAGCTGTAGAAATGGAGCAAGGACTCAAAGATTTGGATGGAGACCTCAGTGAGCAATTCATAGAATTCTATTGCTAAGGACTCGATGAAGGAGGGAAGTTAGCCATGGTTTACCTTGTGAAGAATCGCCAGAAAATTGACAAGGCAATAAGAGCAGCGAAGAGGCTAAGGGGAAATGAAGAATTATCCTCAGTAAATTAGATTAGAACTATGTTGTAATCTTTATTTAAATTAAGGCTATGCCACTGTAGTCGTTTTATACTAAGGCTATTTTTCACTTATGTACTAAGATTGAATCATCAATGTAAGTTTGTTTTGGGGTGTCTAATTAAGGAGCAATGGAATGATATATAATGGTGTGTTTATCTCTCAATTTTTGCTAGGCCTAACTCTGACACAAAGAGTTCCCTTTCATACTAGGATACGCTTATCAATGCCTGACATTCACTACGTGATTTGTTTGTTATGAGATATACTTGCTTTTAAAATTAATCACCACATACTAACATTGTTTTTTTTTTTTTTTGAAAGGTTTTCTATTTTATTACTCCCCAAGGTTGATTTGTGTTGACTGCGAACTGGCTGAACACTTATACTTCACAAGATCCATGGCATGAGCATCTACCAATATGACTGGTTCAAACATATCTAATCAGACATGCTTGGTACTTGTCACCGTTCAATGAGACGAACCCGAGACTTCGGAAGGAAGGGAGGTTACCGTTCGTGATGAGCACATCGCCCAGTTTTCACAACAAGTGGCTAACCTGCAAGGTGAAATTGAGCGGCTTCGGAACCTCACCAATCTTTCCATCAGCCTCAACACACCACTTCCCGGAGAAAGGACAAATGCACCTGTCCCACCACCCTTCCCATCTTTTGACTCACCTATCCCTGAACATCTTCAACCGAATCCTCTAATCCACAACACCAATCCAACATCCACTAACGCACATGCTAAATCGCAACTAGCTAACCCATCGACTATTACCACATCATATGTTTCCCAACCACCACCAACCCAAAACACCCCGCTCACCCAAAACCACCATGTAACCCAACACATACCGATGGCACACGTCGTTATTCCTAACATGCAGCATGTGCCGCCGGTATATGTGGCGGAAGCACAACCTCTTACTACCCCTACGCCTCACCAACTTCACTCTGAAGTGTATTAGTATCCAGAAACAGAAAAAGAAGTAAGGGCCAAAGCTGATGAGTATGTGGCGAAGGAGATCTGTGAGTTGAAGGAAGCATTCAAAAGTCTGAAGACTGTCAGAAGTATGGAAGGCTTGGAGTATGAGGATTTATGTGTTCACCCCGATGTTGATTTACCTGCAGGATATAAAGTACCAAAATTTGACATGTTTGAAGGAAAGGGAAACCCACGAGCTCATTTGAGGTCGTATTGTGATAAATTAGTTGGAGTGGGAAAGGATGAAGCTATCAGGATGAAGCTTTTTATAAGGAGTCTCACAGGGGAAGCCCTTGATTGGTACACAAGTCAAGACCCACAGAAATGGCGTAGCTGGAGTGTCATGGCGCAAGAATTCATGGACAGATTCAGATTTAACACCGAGACCAACCCAGATAGATTCTATTTGATGACGTTGGAGAAGAAAACAACAGAATCCTTTAGAGAGTATGCCATGAGATGGAGGGCGGAAGCAGCAAGAGTCCAACCCCCGATGGGAGAAGATGAGATGACAACTACTTTCATTAGATCTCAAACGGATGCAACATACTATGAGAGATTGATAAGCATGCTGGGGAAGAAATTCTCGGAAGTTGTTAGAATGGGAGACGTTATAGAGGAAGGTCTCAAATCATGAAAGATTACGAACTTGGCAGCATTACAAGCAACGAGTAAGGCAATCCAGTCAGGAACTATTGGAGGAGCAAGTAAGAAGAAGGAGAAAGAAGTATCTGCTGTTATGACCGTCCAAGATCGCAGGCCTAATCAAATGTTAACCTACCAAAACCCGTTACCCCAACCTTCATACTATAGCCCATACACCCAAACACCTCAACCTTATTACCAGCCTTCACACATTCTCTATCCTGTTTATAATGCCCAACCAACCTATTATCCACCCCGAGCACCCACATACCAGAATCCATCGCACTACCAACCCGCATATCTATCTCAAGCACACTACCAATCACAAAACCGCCCAAACGCACCTAGACCTCGCCCGAGCTTTGAAAAAAACCAACCAAAACCTATACACCCCTAGCTGAACCTTTAAACCAGATGTATGAAAGGTTAAGAGCTACAGGAGTACTCCAACCAGTCCCAGGAAGAGTTCCCGACCCCCTCCCAGGATGGTATGATGGGACCAAGCATTGTGCATATCACTCTGGTGTGACTGGACATGACACAGAAAATTGCCTTACTCTCAAAGATAAGATTGAAGAGCTGATCAAAGAAGGAACCATCCAGCTTAAGGGAGCTCCCCCGAATGTGAAAAACAACCCTCTTCCAAATCATGGTGATACCGGTGTTAACATGATATCTACTGATGAAGATTGGAATTTGGAAGGAACTATTGTACCAGTTAAAGATGAGAAGAAGGTTGTGTCATCTGCCTCTAATCGAGGTGGAAGTAATCCCTATGAAGCCCAGGATCATGGCTCTAGTTTCTCAGACACCCTCATTCGACACCGAAGCTGTCCCTTGGGACTATCAGTCTGATATAAGGAACAAAGGAAAGGCAAAATTAGTCGTAAAAGCTGCTGCTGCAGGTATGACGAGATCCGGACGATGTTATATTCCTGAAGAATCATCATGAAGTACTTCAATTAAGGACAACAACCAGAAGAAGTCTGTGACAGAAGTTGAAGCAGAAGAGTTTTGGAGGAAAATGCAATGTAGCGGATACTCTGTTGTAGACCAACTGAAGAAGACGCCAACTCAAATTTCCCTCATGTCATTGTTGATGAGTTCTGAGAGACACAGGAATTCTTTAGTAAAAGTGCTCAATGAAGCATATGTGCCTGCCGAGACAACTAGTGATCATTTGGAAACTATGGTAGCCTAAATTCTAGAAGCCCACAAGATTTCTTTTCATGAGGATGAATTGCCACCTGAAGGTCTAAATCACAACAAAGCTTTACACCTCACTGTCAAGTGCAGGGACAAATTTTTTTCTAGGGTTTTGATTGATAATGGCTCAGCACTCAACATATGTCCTTTCACTACCCTCAAAACTCTGGGAATTGATTTTGGAAAAGTTCGTGAAAGTCATGTGAATGTTAGAGCTTTTGATGGAGCACAAAGGAGCGCTATTGGTGAGATTGACTTAGCATTACAAATTGGGTCGGTGGAGTTCATCATTGAATTTCAGGTGTTAGACATATCTGCTACTTATAATTTGTTATTGGGAAAACCATGGATTCACATGGCCGATGCGGTCCCTTCTACTTTGCACTAGAACGTGAAGTTTGTTTGGAATCACCGGGAAGTTGTGATTCATGGAGAAGCAAGCAATCCCATTTACCCCGGGAATTCAATCCCCTTCATTGAAAGTGTGGAGAAACTGGATGGAGCCATTTTTCACATTGAAGAAATTGTGATTGCTACTCGAGGTAAAAAGGTAAAGTTGCCAAATGTGTCCGTGATGATGGCATCAGAAATGTTGAAGAATGGTTTCGAGCCTGGTCGAGGACTTGGAGCAAGGTTTCATGGAATAGTAGATCCAATTCAGTTACCAGGGCAAAACAACACGTTTGGCCTAGGGTACGAGCCCACTCCAAAAGAAGTCTCGGAAGCTCGTCACAAGAAGAAAGGTGACATTGTCCTGCCACAACCTATCCCACCGCTAAGCCAGTCATTCCCCAAGATAGTTACTGTTCATAAGCTAGAGGAAGATGTCGAAGAGGACCTTGTTGAAGGAGTCAGGAACCTATTCATTGCTGATTGCAGCGTGATTCTGAAAGATCGCACCAAACCGCCAACTATTTGGGATGCCTCACCTGGAGATGTTTTGAACAATTGGACTTGTACCCCATCCTCGGTTCGCCAGGAGTCTTAGTAGATGGATTGTATTAGTGCTTTTTGACAACACGATTCAAAATTGAGGCCTGAATCGTGTTTATGAATTTTATGTTGTTGACTCGATATTTTGGAAGCTTAAATGCAAAATCTGAATCAACTTTTTCGTTTTACATTTTGTCTTTATTAATTTTCTTTCTTTTCTATTTTTCAGCAAACAAACAAATAAAAATGCCGTCACCGTGAATGTGACATGCAATGAAACAAGTGAACAAAATAAAAAGTAAGATCTTGGAGAATATGAAGAAGACATGCCGCCTGCAGAACTAACTAAAGAACTTGAACAGTTTGAGAACAAGTCAAAACCAAATTTGGACGAAACTGAGCTGATAAATTTGCGGGATTCAGAGTCTACAAAAGAAACAAGAATTAGTGTTCATTTGGCACCATCGAAAAAGGAGAAATATGTGGATCTTTTGAGACAATACGTAGATGTGTTCGCTTGGTCGTATGATGACATGCCTGGTTTAAGCACTAATATTGTTTCACATAAGTTGCCAACAGATCCATCTTGTCCCCCGGTAAAGCAAAAAACAAGGAAATTCAAAACAGACTTAAGTTTGAGGATCAAAGAAGAAGTCTCCAAGCAATTTAATGCAAATGTCATCCGCGTCACAAAGTACCCCACCTGGTTGGCTAACATAGTACCAGTACCAAAGAAGGACGGGAAGATTAGAAAATGTGTGGATTATCGGGATCTCAACAAGGCTAGTCCGAAGGATGATTTCCCACTCCTGAATATTCACATACTCAATGATAATTGTGCAAAGCATGAGTTGCAGTCATTTGTTGATTGTTTTGCTGGCTACCACCAGATTTTGATGGACGAAAATGATGCTGAGAAGACATCCTTTATCACACCTTGGGGGGTGTATTTTTATCGGGTGATGCCTTTTGGACTCAAGAACGCAGGTGCTACATATATGAGAGCTATGACAACTATTTTCCATGACATAATCCATAAAGAAATTGAGGTTTATGTGGATGATGTCATCATCAAGTCACGGGAGAGTTCAGATCACTTGGTAGACCTGAAGAAGTTCTTTGATAGGTTGCGGCGATACAATTTGAAGCTGAATCCCGTAAAATGTGCATTCAAAGTTCTAGTGGGAAAATTATTAGGTTTCATTGTAAGTAGAAGGGGGATAAAGCTCGATCCTTCAAAGATAAAGTCTATCCAAGGCCTGCCACCTCCAAAGAATCGGAAGGCCGTGATGAGCTTCCTTGGTCGCCTCAACTACATCAGTCATTTCATAGCCCAATCAACAGTGATTTGTGAGCCGATATTCAAGATGCTGAGGAAAGATGCCTATACCAAATGGACAGAGGAATGTCAACGAGCTTTTGATAGGATCAAGGAATATTTATCTAACCCGCCGGTGCTGGTACCTCCGGAACCTGGAAGGCCACTCTTGTTATACATGTCCGTATCAGATAATGCATTTGGATGTGTTTTGGGGCAACATGATAAAACTGGGAGGAAGGAGCAAGCCATATACTACTTGAGCAAGAAGTTCACACCATATGAAGCACGATATTCTTTGTTGGAACGCATATGTTGTGCCTTAACTTGGGTTACACAAAAGTTGAGGCACTACTTGTCAGCATACACTACTTATCTCATTTCCAGAATGGACCCGC
>ML324731.1:0-99105 GCA_005239505.1 Nicotiana paniculata | reverse complement strand
GGGGGAGAGGGGGGGGGGGAGTTTCTTTATGAAAAAGAATATTATATAACCATGATTAAATAATAAACCTAAAAATGCATGTTATGCTCTTATTACTTTGATATATGCATCTATTGAGAGAAAAAAAGAACTCATAGTTAGATTGTAAAGAACGAAATCTTACTACACAAGTAGATATTTGTATAAAGACCAAAATTGTGACGAGGAGCCACAACTTTAACCTTATGAGTTCTGAATTTTAAAAGGACAACTTCAACTGTTACTCTAGGTTTTAAATTTAATATTTAATAAATTTTTATTATAAATATATTAATTAAGCAAAACCTACCGAGTTCATCCAAATTCATAACCGGACTACTAGCTCCATTCGTGTTTGTGATGCCCAATGTTGTATTGATGTTTTGCTTGTACCAAATAACTTCAACAAAGATATAGCACGTTTTCATGTTCAACTCATAGCATATTATCCCAAGATTGAGAAAAATTCTTTTGCATTTTTTAAGTAATTGAATTTCAATCGTTGTCTTTTCAATATTTTCAATATATATATATATATATATATATATATATATATATATATATATATATATATATATATATATATATATATATATATCATATAATATCATATTATCATATTATATTATAAGTGTGAAGCTCCAAAGTAAAGATTGAATTACTAAAATAGCCATCATAAATTGAAAGACGCTTTTGCCTATATTAGAAGCCAAATAATTATTGGGATTGTTACACAAATAGCCGACCAAATTTAATATTTACTTTTTCTAGCCGGTATACATAGATTATATATACATAAATATACTTATATTATACGTGAATTATACATATATTATACATTCATCCGCTATTTTTAATTTATGAGATTAAGTGGGCGACTATCTGGGTTAATTCTTCATAATTGTTTTTCATTGAAGTACAGAAATGTAATTTCAAATGTTAGATGTTGAATTTTAAAGTCTAATAACTTGGAATGTTAAGGTTTACTTCAACATTAAAAGTACTAACCACGTATAAAATATTATTTCACAAGTATAGAGCATGGAATATTAATATGGCAATTAATAGCTCATCTTCTAAACAAACACGATGGGTCGGAGGTTACGTACCTGGGGAAGAATGGAAACGAAAACCCAAGGTTTGCAATAACGTTTCATCTCCCTTTCATTGGGCTAGATCTTATTCATTGAGTGATCTGTCGTACAAAGCAAAATTCATGGTGCTAAAAGGTTTTTTCTTCATGCAAGTTAGGAGTTTCATCTAAGGTGAGTTAAGGCCAAACCCCGTTCGTTTATTTCATTTTTTATCTTCTATTTGGTGGTATTTATGTATTTGGAGGACTTATCAAATGATATCTTGGCTGATAGCATCAAAAACAGGGATAGAGTTTTGAAATCTAAGAAGGTCATTAACAAGATCTCAAGTTAAAGAATTGCAGATTAAGGTTGCTGGACTTTAATGACAAATAAAAAAACTTTTAATTGTAGAGTACAAGCTCAGAAAGATTGGGTCCCGAACTCGGCCCTTGAAATCCAGCAAAAGGGCACCCAGAAGAGCTCAAAATGAGCTTAAAAGAGGTCTAAAAGGAGGTGTTTGAAAAGGAGCTCAATTGGAGTCCAAACCAATGACCCAAACTAGTAATTTTAAGGTCCAAATCTTCCCCAAAGGGATTTGGCCTCCCACCCTACATAATTTTAATGACTTTTCTTATTCCTTAACAACCGCCCTACCTAATTTTAATGACTTTTTATGCCTGAGCAGTCATCCTGCCTAATTTTAAGGACTTTTACTCCTATATATAAGGAGTTCTTCTTATTCATTGAGGCACTTCATTATTTATTAAGAATATTATACTTTGAGAATTCTTTTGAACCTTTGTTACTAATGCTTTGAGATTTTTCTTTCAACCTTTACTATTTCATAGTTCAACGTAGTAAGATAATTTTTTATTGTGATATCATTGACTACTTTGTGGTATTCTTAGAAGGCAATTAATACAAGTTATTAATTGTTGTCTCAAGTTACTCGTAAAAGAGTATTGTTTTTAAGTAAAGATGTTTTATTTTGTCAATAAATCAAAAAGCTGTTGCTTGGATCTTGTCAAGGCTATAGAACTTGCGTTCTGGGAAGGTCTTGGAATTCTTTTCTTGAATTTTTCCATATTCGTATTTTCTGCACTTTAATTCTATTTGTTCAATTCCTTATTGTTATTGCATTCGCATTTACTTCTCAAATTCTTAATCTAGTTTGGATCCCTGACCTTGTTGTTATCAAGTGGTATAAGAGCAGTTCTATCAAGATTTCGTTCTTGATAATTCTGGGAATTTGTTAAATTTGTTGTTGTTGAGTTTTTTGACTATGCTGCTATTTGGTGGAAAAAGCTTACTAGGGACAGATTGCAAGAAGGCCAAGCACCAATTGCTACTTGGGTTGAGATGAAGAGGGTGATGAGGAAGAGATTCGTACCATCACACTTTCAAAGGGAGCTACAACTGTCTTCAAACATTGAAGCAAGGTCCATGTATGTGGATGAGTACTTTAAGGCTATGGATATGACTATGATGCAAGCTAATTGTATGAAGAAAGAAGAGACTAGAATGGCTAGGTTTTTAAATGATTTAAATAAGAAAATAACTGATGTAGTAGAATTACAACAATATGTAACGATAGATGAGTTAGTTGATTTGTCTGTAAAGGTAGAAAATTAAAATAAAAGAAAGCAAACTAGCTCGTGGAAAGTTCGGTCAAACACCATCTCCAAGAAGCCATGGCCGAATCAAGAGATGAAGAGTTCTTCTAGACCTCAACAAGACAAGGATAAAGGTAGATTTGAGAACAAAGAGGGAGGTAAAACCTTTAACCCTAAAACTTTTACACCTTCTAGTTCTATTCAATGTCATAAATGTAAAGGAAATGGATATATGATGCATGAATGTTCAAGTAGAAAAAACATCATTCTTAGAAAAGATGGATGATATGGGAGTGAAAAAAGTGAGGGGGAAGAAGATGCAGATGTGAGTGATGAAGATGACATAGAACTACCTAATGATGGCATGATTGGGGTAGTTAGTAGGATTATGACTATCAATTGGGAAGCAATAGTGAAGAACAAAGGGAGAATATATTTCATACTAGGTGTGGGATAAAGGGGAAAACTTGTTCTATGATCATTGATAGTGGTAGTTGTGCTAATGTGGTGAGTTCGTACTTTGTGTAAAAACTTGAACTTGTATGAATGAAACACCCTACTCCCTATAGACTCTAATGGTTAAATGATAGTGGTGAACTAAAGGTAAATAAACAATGCATGATTTCATTGAATGTTGGAAGATATGAGGATGATATTCTTTGTGACATAATCCCTATGCAAGCTGGGTCGTCCTTGGCAGTATGATAGGGATGTTTTTCATGATGGAAGGAAGAATAGATATTCTCTTGAGCTAAATGGCAGGCAATTTACTCTTGCACCTTTATCTCCTTCTCAAGTGTTTGAAGATCAAAAGAGATTAAGGGAAACAATGGGAAAACGAAGGGGAGGGATAAAAAGTGAGCTTGAGGGAAAAAGAAAAGAAATGAGGTCAAGAGCTAGAAAAAAAAGAGATGGCCAAGAGAAAGAGAGAGAGCAACAATTTTAGAGAAGAGATACAATGGGCTTTTAATAAAAGAAAGAAAAAGTCTTGGCGAGAGGAAAAAGGCTAAGGAAAGGAAAAAATAAAAGTTTCTATATAAAAGCCAAAGAGTGTTTAAATGCAAGAAAGAGGGATTGCTCATAATACTACTTACTTAAAAAGAAGCTTTGATTAATTCCGAGTTATTAACTTCTTATTTGCCAAGTAGTATTTCTTCTCTTTTGCAAGATTTTGAAGATATATTTCCTGAAGATATTCCTAATGGATTGCCAACTTTGCGTGGAGTTGAGATCAAATTGATTTTGTGCCTGGATCACAAATTCCAAATAGGCCTGCTTATAGCCCTTTCTCTGTTCCCGTCCTATTGTGTAACGACCCGGCAGGTCGTTTCGAGAGTTGTAGCACCGTTCTCCCATTTACTGCTCATTTTGTACTTTATAACAGATATGTGATTTGTCGGGGTAGTTGGTTCGGGTCTTGTAAGGTTTTGGAATGAATTGAGACACTTAGAGCCCGTTTGGACATATTTGTTTTTCCTTTTTCCAAAAAAGAAATTCATTTTTTTTTGAAATTAACTTTTCCAATTTTCACTTGAAGATGCATTTTGAAAATTTGGAAAACTCCAAAAAGCTATTTTTCAAAATTTTTACTCGAATAACTCACAAAACTTCAAAAACAACCCAAACTGAAATTTATTTCCAAACACAACTCTAAATTTCAAATAATATTTTCACTTAAAAAATTTATTTTACCATTTTTTGGAATTTTACAGTTCTTATGTCCAAACGCCTACTTAGTCTCATGGTTGAAAGCTTAAGTTGAAATGGTTGACTGGATGTTGAGCTATGTGTAAACGACTCCGGAATGGAGTTTTGATGGTTCCGTTAGCTCCGTTGGGAGATTATGGACTTAGGAGAGTGTCCGAATTGTGATTTGGAGGTCTATAGTAGAATTAGGCTTGAAATGGTGAAAGTTAAGTTTGACTGGAAGTAGACTTTTTGATATCGGGGTCGTCGGATTCTGATTCCGGAAGTTGGAGTAGGCTCGTAATGTAAACTTTGACTTGTGTGGAAAATTTGGGATCAATCGGACGTGATTTGATAGATTTCAGTGTCGTTCGTAGAAGTTGGAATTTTCTTAGTTTCTATAGGCTTGAATTGGGGTGCGATGCGTGTTTTTGATATTGTTTGAGGTGATTTGAGGGCTAGACTAGGTTCGTATGATGTTTTAGGACTTGGTGGTATGTTTGGTTGAGGTTCTGGGGGCCTCGGGTCTATTCCGGATGGTTAACGGATCAATAGTTGAACTTGAGAAGTTGCTGAAGTTGGAGTCTGCTGGTGTAATCACACATGCGGAGCTTTGATAGCAGGTGCGAGCTGAGGAGCGCAGATGCAGCCAGGCATGGCGAGGACAGTGATCGCAGGTGCCAATATTTTTTCGCACTTGTGTGGTCGCAGGATCGGAGTGATGGGCATAGAAGTGGACGTTTGTGCAGGTGCAATGAGCAATGTTGCACCAACGATTGCACATATGCGGGGGAAAGGACTGCTGAAGCGGAGGCCAGCTCCAGTGGTCACCACAAAAGCGGAAATTTGGTCTCTTTTGCGACACCACAGATGCAGTTAAGTGTCCGCAGAAGCGGAAGTGTTGGACAAAAAGTTAAATACAAGGGTTCGCGATTTTGTCTTCATTCCAATCATTTCAAGTACGGTTTGGGGGATTCTTGAGGTAAGTCCCTTGTGCTTATTTCTTTTTTATCAATAATCTTGTTTCCCCATTGATTTTCCCACCTAGTTAGTGTGTATTTAAGGTGTAAATTTGGAGTTTGGGGAGTTTGATTTGGGAATTTGGGTGACGACTTGGTGTCGAATTTTGATAAATTTGGTATGGTTGGACTCATGGTTGAATGGGATTTTGAGTTTTGTGACTTTTATCGAATTCCTAAATGTGAGCCCAGGGGGTGGGGAGTGGGAGGCTTTTGAGTTGATTTTTGACTTTTGATTAAGGACTTAGCATTTTCTAAGATTGAATTTTTGAGTAAACGACATCGGAATCAGGATTTGGAGGTTCTGACAGGTTCATATGATGATTTTTACTTGGGCGTATGTCCGGATCAGACTTTGGATGACCCGGGAGCGTTTCGGCTCCTATTATGGAAGTTAGCATTTTTTTTGAGAAGAATTACATAAATTTGGGTTGAAGTGCATTTCAAGGTTATCGATGTATGTTTGGAATTCCGAGTCTGGGAATAGCTCCGTATGGTGATTCTGATATTGGGGCGCGATCGGAAGTGGATTTGGAGGTCTGTAGGTCATTTTGGAGTCATTTGGCTAAAGTTAGGCATTTGAAGGTGTTTGAGAAGTTTGATCGGAGGTGGACTTGTTGATAACGGGGTCGGATTCCGATTCCGAAAGTTGGAGTAGGTCCGTAATGTCAAATATGACTTGTGTGCAAAATTTTAGGTCAATCGAACGTGATTTGATAGGTTTCGGCATCGAATGAAGACGTTTGAAGTTCTAAAGTTCATCAAAGCTTGAATTGGAGTGCGATTCATCATTTTGGCATTGTTTGATGTGATTTAAAGGCCCGACTAGGTTCGTAATGTGTTCTGAATTGATTGGTGTAATTGGACGGGGTCCCGGGGGCCTCAGGTGGATTCCGGGTGGTTAACGAATCGAATTGGAGTTGGGAGAAAGAGCTGAAGCCTGTTGTCATCTGGTGCAACCACACATGCTAGGTCTTGGCCGCAGGTGCGTATCTACAAAAGCGGCCAAAGGAGCACAAATGCGGGTGAGAAGGGAAATGCTGGGATCGTGCAGATATGGTCATCTTGCCGCAGAAGCAAGACCGCACCTGCGGAAGGGGAAGCGCAGAAGCGGAGTGAGGGGCTTGGTGGAGGACCGCAGAAGCGGTAGTGGGGCCGCACCTGCGGGACGGCAGAAGCGGTCAAGTGACCGCAGGTGTGAAATTCGGACTCGGTAGTATGTTCTTTTAAAGCGAGGGTTTGGCTCATTTTTACCATATTTCCTCCATGGGAGCCGATTTTGGAGCAACTTGGAAGTGACATTTTCATCACCAAGCATAAGGTAAGTGGTTTATACTAGTCTTGAGTTAAATATATAATTATATATGGATTTGAACATGGAAATTTGTATGGATTGTGGGGTTTGTGGTAGAAGATCTAGAATTTGCTATTTTTGATTTTGACCACGAATTTGGGCATGAAATTGGAAACAAAGTATATATTTGAGTTCGTAAAGTTATGGGTAATCATTATCTTCGAAAAATTTCGGAATCTGGGCACATGGTCCAAAGGGCGATTTTGTCAACTTTTCGAGCGGAGTTGGGAATTGATATAAATTGAATTTTTATGAGTATTTGAGCATATATAAATGGGTTTGCATAATTATTGGCTAGTTTTGGAGTGGCGAGCATTGATTTGAGTTGTTTGAAGGGCTTGAGAGCCGGTTATGGAACTTCAGAGCGAGGTAAGTCTCCTTTCTAACCTTGTAAGAGGGAATTGTCTCCATAGGTGAAATAACTAATTATGTGCTACTATTTGTGGGGGCTACATACACACGAGGTGATGAAAGTCTGTGCGTAGCTACTATTGTGCTTAAGTCCGGGTAGTCTAGGACCCAAAATCATGCTATACTTGTTATATTTGTAACCTTATTAACAATTTAAATTGCTTAAATCATATCAAATTAGTAAATAAATTTCTAAATAAGTTAAACTTTATTTTCTTAATCGTGAAAAGAGGATTGACTTTTCCTTAGATAAATGTTCCCTGGTAAATTCTTGATTGACTGTTTGAATGTGTGTATTTACATTTGATCGCGTCGCATGTATGATTCGCGAGCGGGGTAATAGATATATCTATGGTTCGCCATTCGTTCCTCTGGCAGTGCACAATTTAAATATTGTTGGATCGGGCTGTACAACCTCGCATGATTGCGCATGCTTGTATTACTTGCCATGTAAATTTATGAATAATGATATTTCTTCCTTGGCCTGAGATAAATTGTTAAATGACGAAATATGATTTTTCTTGGAGATCTTTTATTATTAAAAGAATTGGTTACCTGCTTCAGGATTAATTAGTTTACATTTGCCTTATAAAATTCATACTTTTACACATTTTGGTATTTTATTATTGGACTACTAGTAAGTGTCGAAGTCGACCTCTCGTCACTACTTCTTCGAGGTTAGACGGGATACTTACTGGGTACACGTTGTTTTTGTACTCATACTACACTTGCTGTGCATTTTTGTTGCACAAGCACATGTATACCTGGTGGCCTAGTTTGACACAACGGCATGGTTGATACAGAGACTTAGGTGAGCCGCACCTCTCGAGACGACCGACAACCAGCAAAGTCTCCTTCAGAGTATTGTATTGTAATTTCCTTTCTGTCCAATTTGTATTCAGAACAGTTATTGTATTACATCTTGTTTTTCCTAGAATATGCTCATGCGCTTGTGACACCGGGTTCTGGGATGATATTCAGGATTATTCAGTAGATAAATTTTATAAAGACATCATTATTTATCCAGTGAAGTTTATTATTTATTGTTTAATGTTTAAAATAAATGATTTCGAAAATCTTAAAACGATAATTTACTAGTTATATGATATTGGTTTGCCTGACAGTGATATCCGGCGCAATCACGACCCTGAGTGAATTTTGGATCGTGATACATATCCTTAGAAAAAAAGAAATAAAAGGTGAACGATTTGTCTTAAAAGAAATACTACCAATCAATTGCATATATTAATATTTCAAGAAATGAAATAGTAAAGCAAATCGTTGAATAAAAAAAAGGAATAGTGAAGAAAGGTTATTTTCCAATATATCTATGAGGTCTAGAATGAACGGCAAAATTAGAAGCTTCATGTCACCTGCTTCACACAAAAAAATGAGATTGAACACAAGAAATGGATACACAATGCATTTGGTAAAGATGAAAAGACTAGCCAATAGCTCGAAGTCAAGCGGAATTAATGTGACAAATCTTTTTAAAAACATTGAAATTGATATTTTACAGAGAATATTTTCATTCGATAACTTCTTAATATGTATACGACCGTAAAAAGAAGACTACAACTTCTAGAAGACAAGACACAAACTTTAAGACGTAAAGCACTAGCAAACATAGCTGACGTAGCTTATATTCACATTAAAACTATGTATTGATGAAATATCAAAAATGGAGAAAATTGTCTAGCTGAATATATGGTATATTAGAAGAACCGCATATGAACGTTATACCATTTTGGTTTAGTGTCTACAACTACAAAATATAATAGTGAAATCGAATCATTCGAATAGGCTGATTACATATTCATCAATTTCAGCTTGTGCTTTTTCCTGTCAAATTTTCAATTACTAATTATCCAGGAGTTTTAATACTATTTTTATCGTTTTAAAATTTTTGTATCAAATGATATGAAACACACGTGTACAAAGACTAATTGTTATAAAAGTATAAATATTAAAACGCTAAATGTTGAATGACAAAAATATTCTTAAAACGTTAATCAACTTTTATACCCTTACAATTTTAATTCTTTTTGTGAAAACCCAATACCATAGCGGGTAAAATTGTAAAATTTAAATTTTTGCTTATAATAGAACTCTAAAATAAACCAAGATTTTAGAAAATCACCGCCAACTTGCATAATTTTGTATTTAAACTTTGAGAATTGTCATCAATTGTTCAATATATTTTACGAAGGTGGGTTATGTTGCTTTGCGATACAACAATTGAGTTCTTGCTCATTTAGTAAATTTCTTCTGTGTGCTTTATGTTTGAATATCTTGACATATTAGAGAATTTATGATGAGAATTAAGGTTTGTAATAATTGTATTCTTCTTTTAAATTATTTTCAGATAAGTAGATAAATTTTTACTTTTTTTTTTCCACCGTAGATAAAATGTTTTTTGCTTTTTTGGTTACGCAGCATGCACCTGCTGATTTAGAAGTAGTATCTATATCACATGCATAGTTTCTTCTTTATGTAACAAGGTAACCGTGATCATTTATTTAGGTATTAATCAAAACATGTTAATAGAAACATATATATTTGAATTTGAACTCAAATTCATATTCATCGAACATCACATATGATAATAAGAAAGGTAAGAAAATTGCTTTCGCTTATAAAAATTACTACATATTTTCAGTTTTCTCTTAGTAAGTAATTAAGTATACAAAATTAGTCTAAAATATATAGTAAACTAAGACATGAAATACAACAAAGTTAAAGTGAGATAGAACTCTAAAGGAACTTAATCACACAATGATTTGACTACAACTGTGTGTGTGAGAGAATTCTAATACCAATCAACAGCCTTTCCAATTCAAGTTTGAATGCCGTCTTCCTGTTAAATTTTGGATACTGGAATCCTGCACAAATGTAGTTTTTAAATTGAGTTTCTTGTTTAAAAATTAGAATTAATCAATTCAGTTAAGACTTCTCAATTTCAAGTATGAATTCCGACAATGTCGTACGTCCACAGTGATGATCCAAAAGGTCATCTTGTGTAAATTTAACAAAAACTGTGTTTCGAAGCCTCAAAAGTCTCCGTTAATGTTACCTCGATTTACGTGCACAGTCCGAACGTAAATCTGGAAAGCCTTTATGTGAAAAATATAAGAAATAATAATTTTTAGTGTTAAATATTGATTTTTGTATTGAGTTAGCTTAGGACACCCAACCTATTTCTACTCCGCCGTATTGTATGGCCCCGCCAGAGTTGAAGGAGTGGAGGATTAGTTGCAGGGTTTGTTGGATAAAGGCTTCATTAGGCCTAGTGTTTCTCCTTGGGGTGCCCCAGTATTGTTTGTCAAGAAGAAAGATGGCTCAATGAGGATGTGTATTGACTACCGACGGTTGAATAAGGTTACTATTAAGAACAAGTATCCTTTGCCGAGGATTGATGATTTATTCGACCAGTTTCAGGGTGCTTCAGTGTTTTCCAAGATTGACTTGAGATCTGGTTACCACCAGCTGAGAATTAGGGCGTCTGATGTCCCTAAGACAGCCTTTCACACTCGTTATGGGCATTATAAGTTCTTGGTGATGTCATTTGGGCTGACAAATGCTCCTGCTGCTTTTATGGAGTTGATGCATCGAGTGTTCAGGCCTTATTTGGACTAATTTGTGATTGTTTTCATTGATGATATTTTGATTTACTCTCGTAGCCGTGAGGAGCATGAGCAGCACCTTCGGGTCGTCCTCCGGACTTTGAGGGATAGTCAGTTGTATGCAAAATTTTCTAAGTGCGAGTTCTGGTTGAGTTTAGTTGCATTTCTTGGCCATGTGGTATCGTCAGAGGGTGTTCAAGTGAATCCCAAGAAGATGTCAGCAGTCAGAGATTGGCCTAGACCCACCTCAGCTACAGAGATCCGGAGTTTCTTGGGCTTAGCAGGTTATTATCGCCGGTTTGTGGAGGGCTTTTCATCCATTGCAGCTTCGATGACCAGGTTGACTCAGAAGAGTGCTCAGTTCAGGTGGTCTGATGAGTGTGAGGCGAGCTTTCAGAAGCTCAAGACAGCCTTGACCACGGCGCCAGTGTTAATTTTGCCCACAGGTTCAGGACCGTATACCGTGTATTGTAATGCTTCACGGGTTGGGCTTGGTGCAGTGTTGATGCAGGATGGAAATGTTATAGCCTATGCTTCTCGTCAGTTGAAGGTTCATGAGAAGATCTATCCAGTTCATGACTTGGAGTTAAGAATTGGTCCCATGAACCACCAAAGTCAATGACACAAGCTCGCAACATATCCTCCAAAATCTGAATAATACACTCGGACTGCCCGTCCGTCTGAGGATGAAATATTGTGCTCAAATCAATCTGTGTGCCCAACTCTCGTTGAAATACTCTCCGAAAATATTATGTTGACCTGTCCCACGTGATAGATTTCAGCTCTGACATGTACAGACAATAAATTTTCTTACATGATAGGTCACAATTAATTTTCTAATATTTAGACATTTTAGAATTAATAATCTATTAAAAAAACTACTTACGTTTTATATAAGTATAATTTCACATGCCTCCCTCCAAATTTGGCTTGTAACACTAATCTTCCATGCAATTCATAATACAAAGTTTGACTCCCTTTTTTTGATTTCTTTACTTAATAATTGTTTTAAACTATTTATCATTACTGCAATATGATATACCACCATTAAATTGAAGTCTACATGATTTGACTAAAGAGATTACCATATTTATTTCTAAGACTAAAGTCTTTCTACGAAAAGCTCAAAAATCAAATATTCATTCTCTAAACATATATATACAAGACGAGAAAAAAAAAATAGGCAGCTATTCAACATATAATAGAGATAAAATTTACTAACATTCGTATGTATGTTGGCTCTAAATATCTATGTACAAAGATGAGAAAAGAACACACGCAACTACTCAATATATAACATCTGCCAACGTATACATATTTTTTATGAAAGACAAAGAGAATATGATAAAACAAAAAGAATAACTTAATAATCGAATTTAAAGGGTAAAGTTACATTGTCTAAAATGGTTGCTTAATTGATATATTTTGGGACATGCCATAATAACTGTTTATTTGCTTAAAGTTGGATGGATTTCTTTTTAATATAACGTGGGAGGAAGAAGTACTTTTCACCTTACCTTTTAATAATTAACGAGAGATATTGTCACGATCCAAAAATCAACCATTGTGATGACACTTATCATGGAACAAGACAAGCTATTACTTAACCATCTCAACACAGTAAAGAGCTTTAAAGATTATACGAAAACAATTAATATTTAAGAAAACCTTTTAAAATAGAAATAAATCCGCAACGAAATACTCTCCCAAAATCAGGGTGTCATAGAGTGCATGAGCATCTAAGTGTCACAAGTCTGAAATGCACTGTCCAGCATAGTCCAAAACTAGAAGCAATGAAAAGAAAATATAGAGAAGGAGAAAAACAAGGGCTACGAACACCGGGCAGCTACCTCGATGTCTCAAAAGATCAGCAGCTCAAGGTATCAACACCCATTATGTTCGGGAACACCTAGATCTGCATATGAAGTACAGGGTGTAGCGTGAGTACAACCAATTCAGTAAGTAATAATACTAAATAAAGGACTGCAGATAGTGATGAGCTACACAATTATAGTTCATTTCCAGTAGCTTCAACAAGGAAACATGCTTTCAAATACGGCAATTTAAGTCAAATCAATTTATAAAATCCAAATTCAGGTAAAAATCGCATATAATATCTCTCAGAAGTTCAAACAGTGATATATGACAGTTATGTGCAACAACCATGGAAGAAAATACAACCTCTCAGTGAAATAGTCACTCAGACTTCCTCAATAGCTCATCACTCGGCACTCAACCCTCAACACTCTCACTCAATAGGTACCTGCACTTACTGGTGGTGTACAGAATTCAGAGGGGCTCCTATAACCCAAGTACTATAATCTGCACGGACAGCTCACGTGCCGCACGGATAACTCACGTGCTGCATGGATAACTCACGTGATGCATGGACAACTCATGTGCTATAGTATCATATCAGGATCCGCACAGACAACTTACGTGCTATGGTATCAATACCTCACAATCAGGCCCTCGGCCTCACTCAGTCATCAGCCTCTCTAGTTTCACGGACTCTCAGTAATCAAGAAAAAATCAGCCCAAAACAGAAATAATATAATGTATCAACAAGGAATAGCAGAGATTGAGGTATAATATGTAGGTAAGAATACGACTGAGTACTATCACACCCTATTTTCTCGCGAAAGAGGGCTTCAATGTGTGACAACTCTTTTTACATGGAAGATATGTATTAAAAGAGAAGAGTCGCCACCTAACGATTTTAAGATGCGTTAGGGAACCTATTTGAAAATAACTCTGTTTGTCTAGTCTACGTCACCAAAGATCGGGTAAGGGCTCAAATTACCTCGGAGAGAAGGTATTAGGTACTCTTCAAGGTCCACAACTGTGGGTCCCGACCGAAATTTAAACTACGTGAATTATGTAATTAGGCTAGGTGGTCGAATAAATAAAGAGAGATTAGAAGTCGAAGAGTTCTATTATAACACACGAGAATTGGTACAACTATTAATGACTATAATGATATAACTTACATTAGTTCATATTAAATGAATAGCAAGTATATAAAAGAAAAGGAGGGGGGAGGGGTCCTAAGTTTTTTAGCCTAAAGGATCACCCCGTGCAACATAAATATTACTTCACAACTCCACTAAAATAGGAGTTACTCATATTATTCAGCGGGCACAAACTATCATCTCCTGTTACCCAGTTACTATGTTAAAGTTGTTTACTTAAAAGCGTTCTAGTTCAATTCTAAATCGTACCCTACGCGTGCACTACACATCCCATGCCTATGGTCTAGGAGGCTTTGGACCTCTATTTGGATAGATCTAGACTTGCTTAGGCTGCTCAAAAATAATAAAATTAGGCGACATTCAAAACAAATAAGACTTCATGTAAAGACAGTTAAAGGCCCAAGTTAGCCTCCACACATAAACAACGAACACACGCGATCATATTAGGCAGTATAAAGTTTCAGAGTTGAGGCACATTAGAGCCATTAAGTCCTATAAGCATGGTTTCTATAATTCTGATTCCAGTATTGTACAAGTAGTACTACGATTTTAGACTAAGGAATTGCAGATTATAGGTGTGCGAACCCTATAGGCATGATCTCTAATTATTTGTGCAATGAGGCAATACAACTATTTAGAAAACTAAGGATTAATAACATTGATTTTATAGATAGGCTTTCTAGGCGAGTGAGAGTATTCTATAGGCAGGATTTTAACTGTCGACATTCTAACATTGATTTTATAATACTTTATCCCCTATAGGTATGTCATCTAGGTAGGGCAGTATAATGAAAGAAACAAAAACAACTAATTAGTTAGTTGTAATCCTATAGTCATGGTATCTAGATGAGCATTAGCAAAGACATATATTATTATATCCTATAGTCATGCTGTCTAACAAGTAATTACAAATGTTGATTTTTGTAGACATGCTGTCCAACACATAGTAGTAGACATGGAAGCAAGTACAACATTTGCTTAAACTAACATACTTTGGATAGTATACATGTATTAGACAAGTTAGTAGAGTGTGTGATTTCCTATAAGCATGATGTCTATCGGTGTACAGAAACATGCTAAGCGAAAATAACAAGTCGAACACATAGGTCCTATAGGCATGCTTTCTAACTATTTCTGTGAGAATTAGAATACCCTACCCCTTATACTAATTTCCCATCTGTTCATTTTACAAAAATAATTATTACAGACCCAAAATTAATGAATACAAGTGCGAAATTTACATATCAAAAGATTACAGGCCCAGTACATAGCAGGCCCAAAAGACTATAACCCAGTAAAGCATGGGCTATCAACAAGTTCTTTCCTCATACGTGCAGCAAAACCAGATCCAAATACACCCCAAACCTCAGAGTACATCAATTTCTCAACTCGAACCAACACAAGAATCCACACTAGGCCCAAAGGGAAGACCTTCTTACCCAACAACAACAAATGAACAACTTAACCACACAAATTAACAAACTACGCATGACAACCAAGTAAACAACTCTGAAACCTACTAAAAGTGGTTCTTGGACATAGATACAAAATCATAAACATATTTACAGGACTCACATAAGGCATATTAGAGCTTGAATTTTAGAAACAAAGGGGGTTTTTAACATGAAAACTAGGAAAACTAGTAGAGCTCTTTAACAGGGTGTGTTTGACATAGAAAACTAATAACATAGGTTCATGATCGAGTAATTATTCAATAGAGAAAAGGGTGTAGCATGCTGAACTCATTAAGAAGATTGAGGAAGGCCAGCCTACAAGACAAACATACACATACTAATTCCCAGCAATCAAGACATTAACCAACATGGGTCAGAGATAAATTTTAAACAAGTGAGTGTTATTCAAAGCAGTTATTGTCAAAGAGATATGCAACTCCATATGAAAGTGATCACATGCAGCATGACAATACTAAGAACAATGGCCTACAATAAACCTCAGCAATGTCCTAACTTATGAGATCATGCAACACTTAAAAGGGAATGAGACAAGAAAGCATAACTACACCCAATTTCCTAGATAGCAGGAAGAACTAACATTGCAATTTTATCCTAGAATTCATACTAAACCAAACATGCAACAGAGCTTGAATGGAAACATGCTTCAGTTAATCAACATAGCCTCAGAGGTCTATCTTATTGGACCAAAGGACTTCACAAAGTCTAGAATACCAACATAGAAGTGCAGGATATAGTAGAGGACACACATTATTAAACTAAGAAAAAATGGAATCCATTCTAATAACGAAAGCATCTCAACAGAGGGATTATAGAACAATATCACAACAGTACAATATCAGGAACTCATAAATAACGAGGAAACTGAATCATGCTTACAGAATTTAAACATCACTAACACATAGAACACATATAGATAAACAAAAGGAAAATAGTTAAAATTGCAAGAGTTAAGGACACTAACTAGTAGCGAAATTAAATGAGCAAAATAATAAGGAGTTTAGAATACTGGTAGCAAGAACTGCAGATCCCCAATGCTTCAGAGTTCACAAGAGCCTCAAAAAGGCTCCGAGAAGTGCTTGCACCGGAGGAGATTGATAATATTCTGGCTTTGGCTTTCATATGGCCAAAGACCCAAGTGTTTCAGAGGAAGTGAACGAGTGAGGGAAAATATAGTGAGTTCAATAGCAGTGAAAGTTCACCCTTTCTTTTTCAGAGGGGAAATTGGGGAGGGGTTTATATAGTAGCAGATTTAAAAGAAAAATAAGAAAAATTCATTAGTCAAGAAATGAAAGAATATCACATGCAATCGAAAATCAGTAAGGGAAAAGGGAAAATCTCAAACCCTAGCTGGGTCCAACGACCTTGAATCGAACCAATAATGCAAGAATCGTCCATTGTAGCGTGTATATAGATGAAATATCGTCCAGATCTTTACAAAATCAAAGTAAATCGGCCCCGTTCTTGAGAAGTAGTTCTTGCCAAAAATAGGGCAAGAACTAAGTAACACCATAGACACGCGTATAATAGCAGAGTATCACAAAATAGGTAAGTAAATCATGGATTGATTCCATGTTTGGGTTGGAATCAGAGAAGATTGGGGATATGGAGGCTAGGGTTTACCAGAGGCAGGTGGAGAGATGAGAGAATAATGAGGCGGCTGGGCAGGGAAATGGGTCTTTAGGGTTTGAGTTTGGGATATAAGAAGGTGTAGGGTTTTATTATGGGCTGTAGATCATCTGAGATCAACGACCAGGGTTGAAGGGAGATGTGGCGGGTTAAGAGAGCGGGTCGTCTGTTTGGGTGGGGCGAGAAGGCTAAGGTTTGGGTAGTTTCCAAAATTGGTACAATTTTGGGCTATACTTTAAATACAAATTTGTTTAAATAAAACTAATTAATAAAATATTTCTTATGCACTAAAATGATTAAAAATAATAACTTAACATTATAAAAATATAAAAATGCTATTTTAGCACAAATAATGTAAATAGGACGTAATTATGTATGAATATAGACTATTATTGCAAAATTACGTAAATAGCTAAAAATACTAAAGTAATTACATGAAATAATGTAAAAATGTTTTAAAACATATATGTGGGTGTAAAATAATAAATTTGGATGATTAGGTCACCATAAATAATTTAAAGGGATAACTAATAAGTATTTAAGTAATTTATATGCAAAAAAATTAATTTTAAAGCT
Source organism: Nicotiana paniculata (assembly GCA_005239505.1). Lineage (NCBI taxonomy): Eukaryota > Viridiplantae > Streptophyta > Magnoliopsida > Solanales > Solanaceae > Nicotiana > Nicotiana paniculata. The sequence continues at coordinate 81,656 of ML324731.1, read as the reverse complement.
CTAACAATTGCGAAAAATTATGAAAAATATATGTATAATTCTTGCAAATTAAATAATGATGCAAAATGACATTTTGAAAATATATATACTATTTGGAAAAATATGTGGGCAAATTTGGGTATCAACAAATACAAGGAGCAATAAGCAGGAAGATTCAACAAGTATCACGACCTCTGTGGGTCTCTACAGTACCAACACATAGCCTAAGCATGATTTCTAGCATGATCTACAGTCAAATTTCTATAACACATGGAGAGCATATAAATGACAACAAGTTATTCAACTTTACAGTTCTACGCAATGGACCAAGTCAAAATTTCCACGGTGCACACCCACACGCCCATCACCTAGTATGTGCGACACCTCCAAAATAATGACATAACGCATAATCTGGGGTTTCATACACTCAAGACCAGATTTAGAACTGTTACTTACCTCAATCCGAGCCAAACTCTACTCCAATACGCCCTTGCCTCGCTACTCGGCCTCCGAATGACCCGAATCTAGTCACAAGCAGTACAATTCAATCAATACCGGCTAATGGAATCAATTACACAAGGAAAATACAAAATTATGAATTAAAATCTGAAATCGACTTCAAGCCTGCCCCCGGGCCCACATCTCAAAATCTAACAAAAGTCACAAAATCCTAAAGCCCATTTGACCATGAGTCTAACCATATCAAGTTTGTCAAAATCTGACATCAAATCGCCACTCAAATTCCCAAAATTTCCAAAATCAACTCTCCAAATCCCTATCCTCAAACCCCCAAATTTCACCTCAAAAATACACCAACTAGGTGGGAAAATCAATGGGGAACCAAATATATTGAATGAAAATGAACACCTGGAATTTAACTCAAGAATCTCTTCAAAAACCCTCTAAAAAATCTCCAAAATTCGAGCTAAAAACGTTAGAAATGGTGAAAATTTCGAACCCTTCGCTTATATAGGTATGCTTAGTTAAATCGCACTTGCGGTGCCAAAATCAACTTATGCGGTGCCGCTTTTGCAGTGGAAACTCCACTTATGCGGAAGTCACTTAACCCAGTTGCCTCCGCTTCTGCGATACATTACCCGCATCTACGTAATCGCAGATGCGGAGCAGTCCATCGCACCTGTGCACCATCCCGCATCTGCGCCCAACGCCCTGCTTCTGCGGCCGCGCAGGTGTGGGAGAATCTTTGCACCTGCGACCTATGCTCATCTATTCCTTGGCCACTTCATCACTCCCTTCCCGCTTGTGTGGGCTTGCACCTGCGGTTCTTACTCCGCAGGTGCGATTACAGCAGCAATGGAAATTCTTCAACAACCTTACAACTTCAAAACTCGATTCATTAATCATCCGAAATAAACCCGAGGCCCCCGAGACCTCAACCAAACATACCAATATATCTTAAAACATCATACGAACTTAGTCGAACCTTCAAATCACCTCAAACAACATCAAAAACACTAATCGCACACCAATTCAAGCCTAATGAACTTTGAAACTTCCAACTTATACAAGCGACACCGAAACCTATCAAACCACGTCCGATTGACCTCAAATTTTGCATACAAGTCACAAATGACACCATAAACCTATTCCAACTTTCGGAAATCCAATCCGACCCCGCCTTCAAAAAGTCCACCCTCGACCAAACTATCCAAAATTTCAACTTTCGCCATTTCAAGATTAATTCTACTACGGACATCCAAATCACAATACGGACATGCTCCTAAGTCCAAAGTAACTCAATAGAGCAAATGGAACCATCAAAACTTGAATCCGGGGTTGTTTATACATAAGTCAACATACGATCAACGTTTCCAACTTAAGCTTTCAATTGTGAGACTAAGTGTCTCAATTCATTCTGAAATCCTTCCGGACCCGAACCAACTATCCCAATAAGTCATAAAACAACAGTAAAGCACAAAATGAGCAGAAAAATAGGTGAACGGGGCTGCAATATCGAAATGACCGGCCGTGTCATCCCATCCTCCGTCTCTTAAGCAAATGTTCGTCCGCGAACGGGTCTAGAGACATACCTGGAGTCACAAATAGGTGTGGATATATGCTCCGCATCTCCCGCTCGGTCACCCAAGTAGCTTCCTTTATTGGCTGTCCTCTTCACTGAAGCTAAATACTTTGACCTCAACTTTCGAACCTCCCAACCCAAAATAGCCACCGGCTCCACATCATAAGTGAAATCACCATCCAACTGAATCGTGTTGAAATCCAAAACATGAGACAAATTGCCAACTTACTTCCGGAGCATAGAGATGAAATACTAGATGAACACCCGACAAACTAGGTGGCAAGGTAAGCTCGTAAGCCACCTCTTCCATCCTCCGAAGTACCTCAAATGGCCCAATGTACCGAGGGCTCAACTTCCCATTCATTATGAACCTCATAACACCCTTCATGGGTGAAACCTTTAGCATGAACTTCTCCCCAATCATGTAAGCAACATCACGGACCTTTCGGTCGGCATAACTCTTCTGTCTGGACTGCGGCGTGCGAAGCCGCTCCTGAATCAATTTAACCTTGTCCAATGCATCCTGAACCAAGTCAGTACCCAAAAGTCTAGCCTCCCCCTGCTCGAACTAACCCACCGGAGATCTACACTGTCTCGCATACAAAGCCTCATACAGATCCATCTGGATGCTCGACTAGTAGTTGTTGTTGTAGGCCAAGTCTACAAGTCAGGATCTGATTCCTAGAACCCCCAACATCAATGACACAAGTGCGTAACATGTCCTCCAATATCTGAATAGTGCATTGGGACTGTCTGTCCAACTGAGGGTGAAATGTTGTGCTCAACTCAACCTGGGAGCCCAACTCTCGCTGTACTGCTCTCCAGAACCGTGATGTAAATTGCGTTCCTCGATTTGAAATGATAGGCACTGACACTCCGTGAAGGTGGAAAATCTCTCGAATGTAAATCTCAGCCAACTACTCCGAAGAATAGGTAGTACCAATTGGAATGAAGTGCGCGGACTTGGTCAGCCGATTCACAATCACCCAAATAACATCAAACTTCCTCGAAGTCCGTGGAGCCCAACTACGAAGTCCATGGTGATCCACTCCTACTTCTACTCTGGAATCTCTATCCTCTTAAGCAAACCACCCGGTCTCTGATTCTCATACTTCACCTACTGACAGTTAAGACATCGAGCTGCAAACCCCAATATATCCTTCTTCATTCTCCTCCACCAATAGTGCTGCCTCAAGTCCTGATACATCTTCGTGGCACCCGGGTGAATGGAATGCCGCGACCTGTGGGCCTCCTCAAGAATCAACTCACGTAGCCCATACACATTGGGCACCAAAAAATCTGACCCTGCATCCTCAATACCCCATCATCCCTAATAGTCACATCTCTTGAATCACCGTACTGAACCCTGTCCTTGAGGACAAGCAAATGAGAATCATCATACTGGTGCTCTCTGATGCGATCAAATAAGGAAGATCAAGAACCACACAAGCTAGAACCCGACTAGGCTTCAAAATATCCAATCTCACGAACCGGTTGGCCAAGGCCTGAACATCGACTACAAGAGGTCTCTCACCAACGAGAATGAATGCAAGGCTAATACTCACCGCCTTTCTACTCAAGGCATCGGCCACTACATTGGCCTTCCCGGTCTGATACAAAATGGTGATATCATAGTCCTTTAGCAACTCCAACCATCTCCGCTACCTTAAATTTAGATCCTTTTGTTTGAACAAGTGCTGGAGACTCTGATGATCCGTAAACACCTCACAAGACACACCGTAGAGATAATGCCTCCAAATATTCAATGCATGAACGATGGCAGATAACTCCAATCATGAACTGGGTAGTTCTTCTCATGAGGATTCAATTGGACCGAAGCATAAGCAATCACTCTACCCTCCTGCATCAACACACACCCAATACCGATCCGAGAAGCATCACAATATACTATGTAAGAGCCTGAAGCTGAAGGCAAAACTAGAACTGGAGTTATGGTCAAAGCAGTTTTGAGCTTCTGAAAGTTCTCCTCGCACTCATCCGACCACCTGAGAGGAGCACCCTTTTGGGTCAATTTGGTCAAGGGCGATGCAATAGATGAGAACCCTCCATGAAGTGACGATAATAACCGGCCAAACCGAGAAAACTCTGAATCTTTGTAGCTGAGGACGATATGGGCCAACTCTAAACTGCCTCTATCTTCTTCGGGTCCACCTGGATACCCTCACTGGGCACCACGTGCCCCAAGAATGCCACTGAACTGAGCCAAAACTCACACTTGGAGAATTTGGCATAAAGCTTCTGGTCTCTCAACCGCTGCAACACAATCCTTACATGCTGTGCGTGCTCCTCCTGGCTATGAGAGTAATCCAGGACATCATCAATGAACACTATAAAAATGATTCGAGATAAAGCTGAAACACACTGTTCATTAGATGCATGAATGTTGCTGGGGCATTGGTCAGCCCAAAAGACATCACAAGGAACTCATAATGACGATAACGGGTCCTGAATATTGTCTTTAAAATATCCGAGTCCCGAATATTCAACTGGTGATACCCAGACCTCAAATTAATCTTGGAGAACACCCTCACTCCCTTAAGTTAGTTAAACAGATCATCAATACACGGCAAAGGATACTTGTTCTTGACTGTAACTTTGTTCAACTGCCTATAATCAATGCACATCCTTATAGTACAATCCTTCTTCTTCACAAACAGAATCGGTGCACCCCAAGGTGACATGCTAGGCCTAATAAACCCCTTATCAAGGAGTTCCTGAAGCTGCTCCTTCAATTCCTTCAACTCAGATGGTTCCATACGATACATTGGATTAGAAAGGGCTAAGTGCCTAGTACCAAGTCAATACCAAAGTCAATATCCCTGTCAGGCGGCATGCCCGACAGGTCTGCAGGAAACACATTCGGAAACTCTCGCACCACCGAAACAAAATCAATAGTGGGAGCATCAACAATAACATCCCTCACAAAGGCCAAATAATATAAGAAACTTTTCCCAACCATCTACTGGCCCTTCAAATATGAAATCACTCTGCTGGGAACATAGTCTATAGAACTGCTCCACTCAATCCTCGGCAACCCTGGCATCACCAACGTCACGGTCTTAGCGTGACAATCTAGAACAACATGACATGGAAACAACCAATCCATACCTAAGATCACGTCAAAATCGACCATATTAAGTAATACGAGATCAACTTTAGTCTCCAGACTCCCAATAGTCACTACACACGACCGATATACACGTTCCACAATAATAGTATTGCCCGCCGGTGTAGTGACATGAACCGATGAAACAAAGGACTCAGGGGGCATATCCAGATAATGAGTGAAATATGATGAGACATATGAATAAGTGGAACCATGGTCAAATAATACAGAGGCATCCTTGTGGCAAACTAAGACAATACATGTGATCACTGCATATGAAGCAATGGCATCTGGTCTGGGGGGAAGGGCATATAATCGGGTCTGACTGCCACCTGATTGGATCCCCCTATAGGGCCTCTAGCTGACTGAGCCCCACCCTGAGCTATCTGAGTGGGTGGATTAGTTGATGTGCTGGTGCCATCGGCCGAGAACTCTACTATGGAGTCCCTCTTAACAACCTAGGGCAATCTCTCTTGATATGACCAAAATCTCCGCACTCGAAAACCCCCCTCCTCTGACAGAACTACTGCTTCTGATACCCCGAGGAACTACCCGTAGAAACCTAAGCGGGCGAGGCATGGTGAGAACTCTGCGCTGGTAGTGCACTGAATGAAGACTAGCCTGAGCGAGCACTGTAAGAACCGTGGCTAACTGATGCACCAAGATGAGCTGGTCGAGCTGTCAGAGCATGCCTGAAGGACGACCCTTGGCGTGGAGGAACTGACCCGGGGAAGGAACACCACTATAATCACCCGAACTACGAGGCCTCTTGTCCTCCATCTCTACCTGCTCCTAGCTGCGGACCATCTCTATATGCCGAGCAATGTCGACCACCTCATTAAAATTAGCAACAGATACCCTCTCTCGAGTCATGAGCAACCGATACTGATATGTGAGGCCATAAATGAACCTTCTGATCCTCTCCCTATCAGTGGGAACCATCCAGATCGCATGATGGTCCAACTCAGAAAACCTCATCTCGTACTACGTCACAAACATATCATTCTGACGTAACTGTTCAAACTATCTGCATAGCTCCTATCTGCGATACTGCATCACGAACTTCTCCAAGAAGAGAATGAAGAAATCCTACCAAGTAAGTGGTGCTGCACCGACCGGGCTTCGCCTCTCATAAGCCTCCCACCATCTGAAAGCAGTCCTAGAGAACTGAAAAGTAGTGAACGAGACCCCACTAGTATCCAAAATACCCGTTGCTCGAAGCATCCGCTCGCACTTATCCAGAAAGCCCTGAGCATCCTCTAACTCTGCATCGCTAAAAGATGGATGTCGAAGTCTCTCAAATCTCTCAAGTCTCTTCTGCTCATCATCATCCATAACGGGGACCACTGAGGCATGAGTAGCTGTACCCGACTGGACTAGTAGTGCCCCCGGTGTCTGGAGTCCATGCATCACCTACTCTGGTGAACGGGCGACGTGAGTCTGGGTACCTCCTGCGACATAAAAAGTGGCTGTTGCAGCCGGAACAGAGACCGCCTGAGTAAGACTAGTACACACGGTATGAGTCTAAGATAAGGCCTCCTAAAGCCCTGGAATCACAATAGGCACAACTGGTGCCTGAGCTGACCCCACTGGCTCAACCGTATTTGGTACCTGCTCCTTGAGCTTGAGCAACTGGTGGGTCTGCAGGTGTACGATCTGCACCTCTGCCATTACCGCGGCCTCTACCACGACCTCGGCCTCTCGTGGCCCTAGCTGGTGGTACTGATGGCAGTCCATCCTGCCTAGTAGTATGTGTTCTCACCATATATGAGAGAATAGAATAACAAAAGTTTAGTTACTAGAATCAACATATTCGAACGACAAGAATTCAAGAATGCAAAGTTTCCTACGGGTTCTACAGCCTCTCGAAGATAAGTACAAACGTCTATGTGCCGATCCGCAAGACTCTACTAAACCCGCTCATGACTCATGATACCTATGTAACCTAGGCTCTGATACCAACTTGTCACGACCCCAAAACCAACCGTCGCGATGGCGCCTATCGTGAAACTAGGAAATCCACTACTTAACCATCTCAAAACTATAAAAAGCTTTGAAAATTATACGAAAATAGTTAATATTTAAGAAAACATTTTAAAACAGAAATAAATCCGCGACGAAATACAAATCTCTCCCGAAATCAGAGTGTCACAGAGTGAATGAGCATCTAAGTGTCACAAGTATGAAATGCACTGTCCAACATAGTCTGAAACTAGAAGCAATGAAAAGAAAAGATAGAGAAGGAGAAAACAAGGGCTGCGAACGCCGGACAACTACCTCGAAGCCTCCAAAGGTCAGCTGCTTAAGGTATCAGCACCCGCTATGTCCGGGAACACCTGGATCAGCACACGAAGTGCAGGGTGTGGCGTGAGTACAAAAAACTCAATAAGTAACCATACTAAATAAAAGACTCAAGATAGTGACGAGCTACACAATTATAGTTCATTTCTAGTAGTTTCAATAAGGAAAAATAGACATGCTTTAAAATCCGGAAATTTAAGTCAAATTAGTTTATAAAACCAAATTCAGGTAAAATCTGGATATAATATCTCTCAAAAGTTCAAATAATGATATATGGAAGTTATGTGCAACAACAATGAAAGAAAATACAGCCTCTCAGGGCAACAATCACTCAGACTTCCTCAATAGCTCATCACTCGACACTCAGCCCTCAACACTCGCACTCAATAGGTACCTGCGCTCACAGGGGGTGTACAGACCCATGAGGGGCTCTTATAGCCTAAGCTCTATAATTCGCACGGACAACTCATGTGCTATAATATCATATCAGGATCCGCACGGACAACTCACATGCTGCACAGATAACTCACGTGCTATAGTATCATATCAAAATTCGCATGGATAACTCACGTGCTACAGTATCGTATTAGAATTCTCACGGACAACTCACGTGATATGGTATCAATACCTCACAATCGGGCCTCGCGGCCTCACTCAGTCATCAACCTCTCTAGTCTCATGGTCTCTCAGTGATCAAGGAAAAATAAACTCAAAACAGAAATGATATAATGTATTAACAAGGAATAACAGATACTGAGGTATAATATGTAGGTAAGAATACGACTAAGTACAAGTAGCAATAAGCAGGAAGATTCAACATGTACACGACCTCTATGGGTCTCTACAATACCAACACATAGACTAAGCATGATTTCTAACATAATCTACAGTCAAATTTCTATAATACATGGAGATCATATAGCTGACAACAATTTATTCAACTTTACAGTTCTACAGAATGGACCAAGTCACAATTCCCACGGTGCATACCCACACACTCGTCACCTAGCATGTGTGTCACCTACAAAACAATCACATAACACATAATCCGGAGTTCATACTCTCAGACCTAGATTTATAACTGTTACTTACCTCAATTTCTGCCAAACTCTACTCCAATACGCCCTTGCCTCGCAACTCGGCCTCCGAATGACCCGAATCTAGCCACAAGAAGTACAATACAATTAATACGGGCTAAAGGAATCAATTGCACAAGAAAAATACGAAATTATGAATTCAAATACAATATAGGCTTCAAGCTGGCCCCCAGGCCCACATCTCAAAAACCAAAAAGTCAAAAAACCTGAAAGCCCATTCGACCACGAGTCTAACCATATCAAGTTTCTCAAAATCCGACATCAAATCGCCACCTAAATATCCAAAATCAGCTCTCCAAATCCCTAGTCCCAAAACCTCAAATTTCACCTCAATAACACACCAACTAAGTGGGAAAATCAATGGGGAACTAAATATATTGAATACAAATGAACACCAGGAACTTACCTCAAGAATCTCTTCAAAAACCCTCTAAAAATCTTCAAAATCTGAGCTAAAAGTGTTAGAAATGGTGAAAATTTTGAACCCTTCGCTTATATAGGTTCTGCCCAGTTAAACCGCACCTGCGCTGCCAAGTCTGCTTCTACGCTCCCGCTTTTGCAGTGGAAACTCCGGTTTTGCGGAAGTCACTTAACCCAGTTGCCTCCGCTTCTATGACACATTACTCGCTTCTGCGCCAATCACATGTGCAGAACAGTCCATTGCACCTGCGAACCATCCCGCATCTGCGCCCAACGCCCCGCTTCTGCGGCCACGCATGTGCGAGAGAATCTTCTCACATGCGACCTCAACTCATCTCTTCCTTGACCGCTTTTGCGGCTCCCTTCCTGTTTCTGCAGGCTCGCACCTGCGGTTCCCACTCCGCAGGTGCGATTACACCAGCAGTTGAAAGTCTTCAGCAACCTTACAACTTCAAAACTAGATCAATTAATCACCCGAAATTAACCCGAGGCCCCCGGGACCTAAACCAAACATACGAACACGTCTTAAAACATCATACGAAATTAGTCGAACTTTCAAATCACCTAAAACAACATAAAAAACACGAATCGCACCCCAATTCAAGCCTAATGAACTTTGAAACTTCCAACTTCTACAAACGACGCCGAAAGCTATCAAACCACGTCTGATTGACCTCAAATTTCGCACACAAGTCAAAAATGACACCACAGACATATTTCAACTTCCGAAAATCCAATCCGACCCCGATATCAAAAAGTACACCCCGACCAAACTATCCAAAATTCCAACTTTTGTCATTTCAAGTCTAATTCTACTACGGACCTCCAAATCATAATTCGGACACGCTCCTAAGTCAAAAATCACTTAACGGATCTAACAAAACTATTGAAACTCGAATCCGGGGTCGTTTACACATAAGTCAACATCCGGTCAATTTTTCCAACTTAAGCTTTCAATGTGAGACTAAGTGTCTCAATTCATTCCGAAATCCTTCCGGACCCGAACCAACTACCCTGATAACTCATAAGATAACAATGAAGCACAAAATGAGCAGAAAAATAGGGGAATGGGCCTGCAACCCTCGAAACGACCGGCCGTATTGCTACATAGTACAACACACGCACATAAAAGCTAAATGTTGAATGACTAGAATATCCATGTACTATTGATAGACTTTTATGGCATTAAATACCTAAAGTATTTGTTTAACTAAGCAAATTAAAGATTGATGTAATTGCAATATTCAAGATATCAAAATTCTATATTTAACCATATATACATTACTTATTTCTAGCGTCCAAGTAGTATAAAACTTGGACTGCCAACAAATACAGCAAATCAAATTATGGCTCATGGTATATGTAGCCAATCTCACATGAACAGCATAAGAAGAATACTTCAATATCAATAAGTTTGGGAAACAAAGCGCAATTATGCCGATCAAATTCACATAGCAGATTGCTATTAGAAGTGAAGGCCCCATCAAATAGTAGCATTCTTGCTGAATGAAAGATCACAGATTCATATATTGCTAGATGGACATCAAGCAGAGGTATGAAGCTCCTGTCACTTTTGAGTCCTAAATTCAAAAGCATCTAGCAACTTATTCAACTTTTATTGACATTATGATCTATAATATATCAGCAGTTGATATTTTGCTTATATCAAGTTACCTTTTTTTGTCATGCTACATGAATTTACCATAACTAAGTATAAATTTGAGAATACATATTTACCGGATGTGCCCCTTATGTGATATTTAACTATATTCCGTTATTCGGGGACACTATTTGTATGCGTTTTACGCTCTTGTATATGGTTGTTGGATATATGGATTTAATAGAGTTTACAGAGGTAATCTGGTTGGTTATTTTTGCGGTTGAATCACGACAAAACATTAACTCTGATGTGACATCCGTGGTGGTTTGATTCACTGTGTCTTTATCATTTTCTTTCCTGTCTGTTCGAGTTGCTCCCTCGTCTTTTGATTCCTCCGCTATTTCTTTTTTATTGGAATGCATCACTGAGTTGATGTTTCTTGAAGTCTGCTGATCACCTTCAATTTGCTGGATTCCCCGTCTGGAAGGGAATTTGATTACCTGATGCAGGGTGGATAGTACTGCATCCATGTCATGGATTCATGGTCTCCCCATGATTACATTATAAGCCATATCTGTCTCTATAACTTGAATTTTCATTTCCTTAATGACGCCTTCTGCATAGGCATTAAGCTCAATTTCTCTTTTTGTTATGACAGTAGAGTTGTCGAATCCGGACAAGGAACGTGCTTTTGGAATCACGGTCCCCCATTAACATCTTTTCCACAATACTCAGCAAAATGATATGTACCGAGCTACATGGATCAATCAATACTCTTTTTACGTTAGTCTCATGTATAAGTAGAGATATTACCAGTGTGTCGTTATGTGGAAGCAGTAATCCATCAGCATCTGAATCGTCGAATGAAATGCTGTCAGCCTCCAAAGTCTCACGAGTCCGTTTCCCGTGGGTCACTGTGAACTTGGTCACTGTGAACTTGGTCATCCTTCTTGCAGATTCAAAAGTCTTCAATCAATGAGCTAAACGTTACATAATGTTCATGCAACAGTTACGATTACCAATTGTGACGTTACATTAATGATATTATTAGTCATTAATGCTCAATCATTAAGAAGAGTAGACGTTATATTAAGAAATTCCCTATAAAAGGGAGTAAAACCACATTGTATGGATACGTTCGAACCACTACTAAAATATACTTATTTTTATGCTATCTTATTGCTTTCTTATTTACAAGTATAAATCCTATTATTAGCTAATTTCTTTGGTTATCAGAAACCCGAGTACTTCTTAAAATAGCTTTGACAAAGATTCCGTAACCGAGAATCTGATAATCTTTATTTTTTCGCGATAACCTTATCGAATCATGTCGAATACCAACGACCAAAACCAACAAACAACTGGAACCCCAGTTCCATCGCCTCAGAGACCCCCACGAGGTTCAAGGGACAACTCCCTAGAAAGATCTACAACTCACAACAATGATCAAATTGGAAACGAGCAAATAGGAGAACAAGACCGTGTGAAGCAGTTGGTTGGTGATTATGTGAGTGAAGCTCTTCAAGCTTTCATGAGGAGGCTACCAACTATGTTGCCTATGCCTCCTACAAACAACACCACAACTGTAGAAAATCCAGAATCTAGACTAGCAAATTCAGGAAGTAGAGGCACTCTATATGAATCACTTGGAGGAAGACCAGGTATGTCTAATAATTCAGATTCAAAATCTTTAATACTAACCTTGCAGAAATAGGTGAAGGAACAAAACGATCGCATCGAGAAAATTCATGGAGTACCCCCTGTCATCAAGGGTATTGATATTGATAAATACTCTCAACAACCCTGGAATCCAAGTGCAACACCTTTACCGATTCCCAAGAAATTCAAAATGCCTGACGTACCAAAGTACGATGGGACAACTGAACCGTGTGATCATGTTACTTCTTTCACCACAGGAGTAAAAGGCAACGACCTGACTAAGAAAGAAATTGAATCCGTGTTGGTCAAAAAATTTGGAGAAACACTCACCGAAGGAGCATTAACATGGTATTCTCTATTGCCTGAAAATTCTATTGATTCTTTTGCTGAGCTTTCAGATTTGTTTATAAAAGCACATTCTGGTAAGCAAAAAGTGAAAAATGGAAGACATATTCAAAATAAAACAGGGAGATACAGAGTTGCTTTGTGAATTTGTAGATAAGTTTCAACGTGAAAGTATGCTTCTACCAAGAGTACCTGATAATTGGGCAGCTATGGCTTTTGCAAGTAATTTGAACGATAAAAGCTCTGAATCCATGAGGAGACTCAAAGAGAGCTTGAGAGAGTCCCCAGCTACGACATGAAGCGATGTTTATAACAGGTACAACACCAAATTACGAATTGAGGAAGATAATATGGCCTAATCAAAAGCAGAAGACAAGATGAGTTCTTGACGCTCCGAATCAGAAAGGAGAACTGGAAAAAACAGGTACGATCCATACATGGGACCTTCGGGACAAGAGGCTCGTTCCAAATTTGAAAACCCACGGTCTGATCACAGACCATCGAATAAAAATTCGAGCACATCATTATTAAGATCCAGAAAGGATCGAGATGAGCGAAATAGAGGTAATACAAGAATTGGAGACTACAATTTCGATGTAAGTACTTCCGAATTAATTACTCTATTAAGAAATATGGGTGATAAAGTTTGATGGCCCAAATAAATGAGATCAAATCCAAAATGAAGGAACCCAAACTTTTGGTGTAAATTTCACAATGATCATGGGCACAAAACATCAGACTGCAGGTTATTGCCAGGTGAGGTAGAAAACTTATTAAAACAAGGTTATCTAACAGAACTGTTTAGTGAAAAAGGTAAATAGTCATATATGAAGAATATGCAGGAGCCCTCAAAACCACCATCTTCGAAGAGAACTGTAAATGTGACAAATGGAGGAGAGCAGGTAAATACCGTAACTTATCCTTCATCAAAAAGGAAAGAAAGTGGGTCTCGGACCTTGAAAGATGAGGAAGAGAAGGAGGAAGGTTTGCTGATTCGGAGGTCACAGAGAAGAAAGGTCGTGTCTGACGATGAATCTGTTCCAATTACTGATCCACTTTCCGTGCCTGAGTCAGATCTTTCCGCACCTTAAGATGTAACTCCTTCCTCTGCCAATGAATCAACTGAAAAATTATTCCACCGAGGCTTTGGCACAGTTTGGGAGGAATCACCTCTTGCTATTTTTCCTCCATCTGCTCCAGTGGAACTTTCGTCTGTCGTACCTGTTGTTGTTTCTGCTCCCCCGCCTATTCCATCCGTGGCTGCCCCTACTTCCGTGCCTTCTATTATTGAAGTAGGATCTTCTTAGTGGGGAGATGAAGAAAATTATAATAGAGGTTCCTGCGGGAGGTAGCCTCTTAAAGAAATCAAGCCAGGAAGATGTGTGGTTGAAGCCTTTGATAGGCCCGGTTGGAAAGTCTAAGTTGGAAAGTCATAGCTCCTTAACTTGGATGAACGAGATTGTACACTCGTCCTTAAATGTATCTTGTATACCATTCTCCCCCTTTTTTTATATTTATCCCATACCAATATTTGACTTCTCTTTTTGTGCAGATCAATATTATTGGTACAGAATTGATGAAAAGTCGTTCATACGGTGCAATTAGTGAATGACTATCATACCGAGGTTGATAACTGGAAGGAGCAATTCGAGAGTCTTCAACTTGATATAGAGGCAGTAGAGGAGGAGAAATGTACCTTGGAGCAGAAAATCAGAGTGATTGCAGCAGAATTCACCATCGAGAAGGCTTCATCAAGTCAAGCAGGCACGGATAAAAACATCTTGGAGTCTTCCTTTGCGGAGCAGCTTTCCCATGCTACTAAAGAGAGAAGAAGCTTGAAGACTTTGTTGGACCAGAAGGAGGCTTATGCTGGTGAACTTGTGCAATCGCTTACCCAGACTCAAGAGGACCTCCGTGTTCAAACAAGATTCAGTTTCTGGAAAGATCTCTTGCCCCTTTGCATGCTTCTTATGATGCTATCATGGTTAAAAAAGATGAGCTAAGAGCTGATATTGAATAATGGGAGAAAGATTAAGAGGATCTTGAGGATAAGGCAGTTGTTGATTTGAGTTGGGCTTATTTGAATGCCCGGCTTGACACATTTATGGAAATGGGCCAAGGAAATTTTGACTTAGAAGCCGAAATTGCCAAGACTAAGGAGACGATTGAAAAGTCTCGGCAAAGTTCAAAATTTTTCATCACCTGAAGTTGAAGTTCCAATGGGTGATGAGATTGTGCCTGATGAAGCTGTTGCCCATGCCTCACCATCTCAAGCCGCTCCTCCTGCTGATGAAGATAATCCTCCCAGTGCCTAGTGAAAGTGTTTATCAACCCTTCTCTTTTTCTTTTTTGGAAAAATTGGTGGTTACCCCCGGTCCCTTTTGAGGGTGAAGTTTGGTTTAGTAAGTCCCCAATGACAACTTAGGAAAAACTTTGTATAAACACTTTTGGTTTAAACTAAGTTAATAATTAGTTTTCATATAATATTAATATTTACATTTCTTAGCATGACTTGTGTTTTTTCGAGTTTTTGTATTATTCTTAAGTGTTGCATGCTTTACGTTCGGATTTTTATTTTACCCGTTTGATATTTATTTTTGCATTAAGAAATGCTTCAGTATTTCGTATCTTTTTGAAACAAGCACGATTGTAAAAGAGGGCCCTTTTATGAACGACACTTAATGAAGAAGACATCTTAACTTCATAATGGTGTAAGCATACAAAAGAGAGATAGGAATTCACATGTTTTTTCCGAATAATATTTTGCAGAAAGTCTTTATATTATTCAAACTTTCGTAACATTTTACATGTGTTTGAGCATCGTCTATGACTCTTTCATAACTGTTTTCTCTTACAACAGGTTTTGAATAAACACGAGGGTATGGATTTCTTCCCATAACTAAATTCTGCCATTAACCTAAACATTCATTTGTATTCACGAGTGCGTTCTTTGTAGGTGTCTGAATCAGGATTTGTGTTTTTGTCTTTGGCTCTTTGATTCTGCTAATAACTTTTGACTTATTGGGAAACATAGATCTTCAGGCTTGAACTTTGACTCTTTTGATAGTCTTCTTTGCCTCTTTCCATACTATATAGTCCTCTAAGTGTTTGAGCTTTGATGAATGAAATCTCGAGCACTTGACTATTCCTTTCTTGTGGTCCTTTTCCTGAAAAGGAAAAAACATACGGGACTCAAAGGTATATAGTTTAGATGATGACTGCTTAAACCTTTGAAACGTCCATCAGAAAGTTGTAAACCTAGACCGGGAATTTAGTTTTTTCCTCGTGTCTATTCAAGTCTAATATTATCATCTGGTTATGGGTTAACTTTCTGCCTATCATCTAAAATAGTTAGTATAATCTTAACTGTACTAAATAAAATTGAACGTAATGATACCTGACTTTGGGTATTTCTTCTCTTTAGAAGTAATATTTCTTGAAGTGAACATCGTTCCAACTTGTTGATAAAATTATGTCATCCATGGTCTCTAGCTCATAAGCTCCTTTTCTAGCAATACCACGCACTTTGTTGGGTCCTTCCCAATTTGGATTTAATTTTCCTGCTCCAGCCTCCTTTGTTGATTGAAAAACATTCTTAAGGACAAAATTCCCAATTTTTAAGTATCTGAGGTGAGCTTTTTTGTTGTAATATCGCTCTATGATTTGATTTTCAGCTGCCATGCGTATTAAAACAACTTCTCTCCTTTGCTCGATTAAATCCATATTTGTTCTCAACTCATCATTGTTTGTTTCTTCTGTTGCTGTTGTGAATCTTATGCTCGGTTCACCAATTTCCACTGGTATTAGAGCTTCTGAGCCTTAAACAAGCGCGAATGGGGTTTCTCCCGTAGCTGTCTTTGCAGTAGTTCTATAAGCCCATAATAATGTTGGTAGTACTTCAAGCCAATTTCCTTAGATTTTTCCAATCGTTTCTTCAGATTGTTAACAATGGTTTAATTTGTTGAGTCAGCTTGCCCGTTAGCCACTGGATGATATGGTGAAGAAGTGATTCATTTGATTTTCCAGCTTTGGAAGAATTCTGTGATTTGGGATCCTATGAATTGTGGGCCATTGTCACAGACAATTCTCCTTGGTACACCAAAACGACATATGATGTTTCACCATATGAAACTTTTCACTTCTTTTTCTCGCACCTGTTTAAAAGCATTTGCCTCCATCCATTTTGAGAAATAATCTGTTAATACAAGTAAAAATCGTACCTTTCCTCTGGCTGGGGGTAGAGGTCCTACTATATCCATTCCCAATTTCATAAATGGTCAAGGTGATACAATCGGGTGTAGTAATTCTGTGCTCCGATGCATATTGCTGACATTTATCGCATTTAGTTACGAAATTTTCAGCGTCTTCTTCCATCTTAGGCCAATAGTACCCTACTCTGATTAAGGTTTTGACTAAGGATCTTGCACCTGCGTGTTCCCACAATGTCATTCATGTACTTATTTCATCACGTACTCAGTTTGGTTTGGTCCAAGGCACCTTGCTAGGGGACCTCCAAACATTTTGCGATACAGAGTGTCACGAACTAGGAAGTACCGTGCATCTTTTTGGCAAAGTGCTTGAGCTTCTTTCTTATCTTCAGGCACGGTACCATTCTGCAAAAAAATTACAATTTCGTTTCTCCAATCCCAGGTTAGATTATTAAATGTTACCTTATTCTTGTCCTGGTCAATTGCTGAAGGAAATTAGTGTATCACATTATCATTGTCTTTATTTGTTACATCGGTAACTGCTGCAAGATTAGCTAACGCATCCGATTCTGCGTTTTTCTCTATATGTACTTGGATAATATTTGATGACTGGAATTTCTTTACCAGTACTAGTGCCTTTTCCAGATACTGTTGCATTTGAGTCTCTCTAGCAGTATAAGTCCCCTGCATCTGGTTCACCACTAGTTGAGAGTAACTTTTGATCACGATCTGCTCAACTGAGAGTTCTCGTGCTAATTCGAGTCCTACAATGACAAGTTTGTACTCTGCTTCATTGTTAGTAATGGGATAACATTTAATAACTTACCTTATCTTTCACTCGAAGGTGGTATTAAAACAATTCCCAACCCGTCTCCTATGATATTAGAAGAGTCGTCGGTGAATAGAATCCATATTCCTGGATTAGCTCCAGTAAAGATTTGTAATTCTTTTTCTACTTCAGGAATTAAGCTAGTGTTAAAATCTGCAACAAAATCGGCTAAAACTTGAGACTTTATTGTAGTCCTAGGTTGATAGACTATGCCATATTCGCTTAGTTTTATTGCCTATTTAGCCAGTCTTCCTGACAGTTCTTGCTTATGCAAAATATTTCTCAAAGGATATGAAGTTACAAAAGTAATTAGGTGACACTGAAAGTACGGTTTTAACTTTCTAGCTGGCATGATTAGAGCCAAGGCTAATTTTTCTAGATGAGGATTTCTAGTTTCAGCATCTAGTAAGGACTTACTTACATAGTAGATAGGAGATTGCTTACCTTTGTCCTCCCTTACCAGGACTGCACTTACGACTATTTCTGCCACAACAAGATAAATGTATAACCTTTCCCCTTCCTTTGGTTTAGACAGTAGTGGGGGATTCAATAGATAAGCCTTCAAGTCTTTAAAAGCTTGTTGACATTCTTCAAGCCATTCGAACTGATTCTGCTTCTTTAGTACTGAGAATAATTTAAAACTCTTCTTTGAAGATCTAGAGATGAATCTTCCTAAAGCTGCGATCCTACCTGTTAATCTTTGAACTTCTTTTTTGCTCGTTAGTACATCAAGTATTTCTTCAATAGCTTTAATTTGAGCAGTATTTACTTAAATGCCTCTATTTGATACGAGAAAATACAAAAATTTACCTGATTCGACGCCAAAGGAGCATTTTCTGGATTTAACTTCATGTTATACCTGCGGAGGATCTCGAAAGTAGTTGAGAGATATTGGAAATGATCTTTTGTATTCGTTGTCTTTACCAACATGTCATCAACGTACACCTCCATCGTTTTCCCAGATGTTCCTGGAACATTCTAGTCACTAGCCTTTGATACGTGGCTCCAGCATTTTTCAAGAAAAAAGGCACGACTTTGTAACAATTAGTCCCTCTGTTTGTAATAAAGGAGGTTTTTTTCCTCGTCTGAGGGGTACATTTTTATCTGATTGTAACCAGAATATGCATCTAGAAAACTTAATAATTCATGACCTGTAGTGGCATCAATCATTTGATCTATGTACGGTAGTAGAAATGAGTCTTTTGGGCATGCTTTATTCAAATTCATATAATTTACGCATACTCTCCATTTACCGTTCTTTTTAGGTACCACTACAGTATTAGCTAACCAATTAGGATATTTGACCTCACGTATTGAACTGATTTTTAAGAGTTTCTGTACCTCTTCGTCGATCACTTAATTCTTGAACGATCCCTGCTTTCTTTTCTTTTGCTTGACTAGTACGAATGATGGGTCTTCATTTAGTTTATGAGTCATCACTTATGGGGTATACCTGTCATATCTGAATAGGACCAAGCAAAACAATCTACGTTAACTTTTAAATATTCAATTAACTTACCTCTTCTGGTTGGGCTTAACCTTGCTCCTATGTGGATTTTGTGCTCAGGATTAAGCTCGAATAGTGGAATAGCTTCGAGCTCCTCAGTCGTTGTCTTAATATTTTCATTCTCTTCTGGTTCTTGAATAACATCAGGTCTGGAATCCATGTCCGTGTGTTTTGATGTGACATCCGTGGTGATTTGATTCATCATGTCTTTATCATTTTCTTCCCTATCTGTTCGAGTTTCTCCCTCGTCTTTTGATTCCTCCGCTATTTGTTTTTTATTGGAATGCATCACTGAGTTGATGTTTCTTGAAGTCTGCTGATCACCTTGAATTTGCTGGATTCCCCATCGGGAAGGGAATTTGATTACCTGATGCATGGTGGATGGTACTCAATCCATGTCATGGATCCGTGGTCTCCCCATGATTACATTATAAGCCATATATGTATCTATAACTTGAAATTTCATTTCCTTGACGACGCCTTCTGCATAGGTATTAAGATCAATTTCTCCTTTTGTTATGACAGTAGAGTTGTCGAATCCGGACAAGGAACGTGCTTTTGGAATCACAGTCCCCATTAATATTTCTTCCACAATCCTCAGCAAAATGATATTTACCGATCTACATGGATCAATCAATACTCTTTTTACGTTAGTGTCATGTATAAGTAGAGATATTACCAGTGAGTTGTTATGTGGAAGCAGTAATCCATCAGCATCTGAGTCATCGAATGAGATGCTGTCAGCCTATAAAGTCTCATGAGTCCGTTACCCATGGGTCATTGTGAACTTTGTCATCCTTCTTACAGATTCAAAAGTCTTCAATCAATGAGCTAAACGTTACATAATGTTCACACAACAGTTACGATTACCAATTGTGACGTTACATTAATGATATTATTAGTCATTAATGCTCAATCATTAAGAAGAGTAGACTTTATATTAAGAAATTCCTTATAAAAGGGAGTAAAACCACATTGTATGGACACGTTCGAACCACTACTGAAATATACTTACTTTTATGCTATCTTATTGATTTATTATTTACAAGTCTAAATCCTATTATTATCTAATTTTCTTTGGTTATCATAAGCTCGCGTACTTCTTAAAATAGCTTTGACTAAGAATCCAATTCTTTGGTTAAATAAATTGGTTCCGTTACCGGGAATCTGATTATCTTTATTTTTTCGCAATAACCTTATCGAATCATGTCGAATACCAACGACAAAAACCAACAAACAACTGGAACCCCAGTTCCATCGCCTTAGGGATCCCCACGAGGTTCAAGGGACAACTCCCCAGAAATATCTACAACTCACAACAATGATCAAATTGGAAACGAGAAAACAGGAGAACAAGACCCTGTGAAGCAGTTGGTTGGTGAATATATGAGTGAAGCTCTTCAAGCTTTCATGAGGGGGATACCAACTATGACGCCTATGCCTCCTACAAACAACACCGCAACTGTAGAAAATCCAGAATCTAGACTAGCAAATTCAGGAAGTAGAGGCACTCTAAATGAATCACTTGGAGGAAGACCAGGTATGTCTAATAATTCAGATTCACAATCTTTAATACTAACCTTGCAAAAATAGGTGAAGGAACAAAACGATCGCATCGAGCAAATTCCTGGAGTACCACCTGTCATCAAGGGTATTGATATTTATAAATACTCTCAACANGTGGTTGCAAAAATAGGTGAAGGAACAAAACGATCGCATCGAGCAAATTCCTGGAGTACCACCTGTCATCAAGGGTATTGATATTTATAAATACTCTCAACAACCTTGGAATCCAAGTGCAACACCTTTACCGATTCCCAAGAAATTCAAAATGCCTGACGTACCAAAGTACGATGGGACAACTGATCCACGTGATCATGTTACTGCTTTCACCACAGGAGTAAAAGAAACAACCTGACTAAGCAAGAAATTGAATCCGTGTTGGTCAAAAAGTTTGGTGAAACACTCACCAAAGGAGCATTAACATGGTATTCTCTAATGCACGAAAATTCTGTTGATTCTTTTGATGAGCTTTAAGATTTGTTTATAAAAGCACATCCTGGTACGCAAAAAGTGGAAAATAGAATGGAAGACATATTCAAAATAAAACAGGGAGGTACAGAGTTTCTTCGTGAATTCGTAGACAGGTTTCAATGTGAAAGGATGCTTCTACCAAGAGTACCTGACAATTTGGAAACTATGGCTTTTGCAAGTAATTTGAACGATAAAAGCTCTGAAGCCACGAGGAGACTCAAAGAGAGCTTGAGAGAGTTCCTAGCTACGACATGGAACAATGTTTATAACAGGAACAAAACCATATTATGAATTGAGGAAGATACTATTGCCCAATCAAAAGCAGAAGACATGATGAGTTCTAGACGCTCCGAATCAGAAAGGAGAACTAGCAAAAACAGCTACGATCCATACATGGGACCTTTGGGACGAAAGGCTCGTTCCAAATTTGAAAACCCATGGTCTGATCACAGACCGTCAAATAAAGATTCGAGCTCATCATCATCAAGATCCAGAAAGGATCAAGATGAGCGAAATAGTGGTAATACAAGAATTGGAGACTACAATTTCAATATAAGTACTTCCGAATAAATTACAGTATTAAAAAATATGGGTGATAAAGTTCGATGGCCCAAAGAAATGAGATAAAATCCAAACAGAAGGAACCCAAACTTTTGTTGTGAATTTCACAATGATCATGGGCACAAAACATCAGACTGCAGTTTATTGCAAGCTGAGGTAGGACACTTATTAAAACAAGGTTATGTAACATAACTGTTTACTAAAAAAGGTAAACAGGCATATATGAAGAATATGTAGGAGCCCCCAAAACCACCATCTCCGAAGAGAACTGTAAATGTGATAAATGGAGGAGAGGAGGTAAATGGCGTAACTTATACTTCATCATAAAGGAAAGAAAGTGGGTCTCGGACCTTGGAAGATAAGGAAGAGCAGGAGGAAGGTTCGCAGATTCGGAGATCACGGAGAAGAAAGGTAGTGCCTGACGATGAATCTATTCCAGTTACTGATCCACCTTCTGTGACTGAGTCAGAGGTTTCTGATCCTAAAGATGCAACTCCTTCCTCTGCCAATGAATCATTTGAACAATTATTCCACCAAGGCTTTGGCACAGTTTCTGAGGAAGCACCTCTTGCTATTTTTCCTCCATCTGCTCCAGTGGAACTTTCGTCTGCCGTACCTGTTGCTGTTTCTGCTCCCCCGCCTATTCCATCAGTGGCTCTTTCATCTGCCCCTACTTCCGTGCCTTCTATTGTCGAAATAGGATCTTCCAATAGTGGGGAGATGAAGTAAATTATAATAGAGGTTCTTGCGGGAGGTAGCCTCTTAAAGAAATCAGGCCAGACGGATGTGTGGTTGAAGCCTCTGATAGGACCGGTTGAAAAGTCTAAGTTGGAAAGTCATAGCTCCTTAACTCTGATGAACGAGATTGTACACTCGTCCTTAAAGGTATCTTTTATACCATTCCCCCCCTTTTTTTTTATATATATCACGTACCAATATCTGATTTCTCTTTTTGTGCAGATCAATCTTATTGGTACATAATTGATGAAAAGGATCGTTCATACGGAGCAATTAGCGAATGACTATCATACCGAGGCTGATAACTGGAAGGAGAAATTCGAGAGTCTTCAGCTTGATATGGAGGCAGTAGAGGAGGAGAAGTTTACCTTGGGGCAGCAAATCAGAGTGATTGAAGCGGAATTGGCCATCGAGAAGGCTTCATCAAGTCAAGCAGGCAAGGAGAAAAACATCTTAGAGTCTTCCTTTGCGGAGCAACTTTCCCATGCTATTGAAGAGATAAGAAGCTTGAAGGATTTGTTGGACCAGAAGGAGGCTTATGCTGGTTAGCTTGTGCAATCACTTACCCAAACCCAAGAGGACCTCCGTGAATCTTCAAACAAGATTCAGTTTCCTGAAAGATCTCTTGCCCCTTTGCAGGCTTCTTATGATGCTATCGTGGTTGAAAGAGATGAGTTGAGTGTTGATATTGAACAATGGGAGAAATATTACGAGGCTCTTGAGGATAAGGCAGTTGTTGATGTGAGTTGGGCTTATTTGAATGTCCGGCTTGACACATTGACAGAAATGGGCTAAGGAAATTTTGACTTAGAAGCTGAAATTGCCAAGACTAAAGAGACGATTGAAAAGTCTCGGCAAAGTCAAAATTTTTCATCACCTGAAGTTGAAGTTCCAATGGGTGATGAGATCGTGCCTGATGAAGCTGTTTCCCAAGCCTCTCCATCTCAAGCCGCTCCTCCTGCTGATGAAGATAATCCTCCCAGTGCCTAGTGAAAGTGTTTATCAACCCTTCTATTTTTCTTTTTTGGAACAATTGGTGGTTACCTCCGGTCCCTTTTGGGGTGAAGTTTGGTTTAGTAAGTCCCCAATGACAACTTAGGGGAAAATTTGTGTAAAAACTTTTGGTTTAAACTATGTTAATACTTAGTTTTTATATAATACTAATATTTACATTTCTTAGCATGACTTGTATTTTTTCGAGTTTTCATTGTACGCTTAAGTGTTTGCATGTTTTACGTTCAGTTTTTGTTTTACCCCTTTGGTATTTAGTTTTGCATTACAAAATGCTTCAGTATTTCGTGTCTTTTTGAAAATAAGCACGATTTATAAAAGAGGTCCGTTTTATGAACGACACTTAATGAAGAAGATGTCTCAACTTCATAATGGTGTAAACATACAAAAGAGAGATAGGAATTCACATGTTTTTTCCGAATAATGTTTTGCAGAAGGTCTTTTTATTATTCGAACCTTTGTAACATTTTACATAGTTTTGAGTATCGTCTATGACTGTTTCGTAACTGTTTTCTCTTACAACATGTTTTGAATAAACACAGAGGTATGAATTTCTTCCCGTAACTAAATTCTGCTTTTAACTAAACATTCGTTTATATTCATGAGTGCGTTCTTTGTAGGTTTCTGAATCAGGCTTTGTGTTTTTGTCTTTGGCTATTTGATTCTGCTCATAACTTTTGACTTGTTGGGAAAAATGGATCTTCAGGCATGGACTTTGACTCTTTTGATAGTCTTCTTTGCCTCTTTCCATACTGTATTGTCCCCCAAGTGTTTGAGCTTTAAAGAATGAAATCTCGAGCACTTGACTATTCCTTTCTTGTGGTCCTTTTCCTGAAAAGGAAAAACATACAGGATTCGAAGGTTTATAGTTTAGATGATGAACGCTTAACCCTTTGAAACGTCCATCAGAAAGTTGTAACCCTAGATCGGGAATTCAGTTTTTTCCTCGTGTCTATTCAGGTCTAATATCATCATCTGGTTATGGGTTAGCTTTTTGCCTATCATCTAAAATGGTTAGTATAATTTTAACTATACTAAATAAAACTGAACGTAATGATACCTGACCGCGGGTATTCCTTCTCTTTAGAAGTAATATTTCTTCAAGTGAACAACGTTCCAACTTGTTGGTAAAATTATGCCATCCATGGTTTCCAGCTCATAAGCTCCTTTTCCAGCAATACCACACACTTTTTAGGGTCCTTCCTAATTTGGTTTTAAGTTTCCTGCTCCAGCCTCCTTTGTTGATTGAAAAACTTTCTTAAGGACAAAGTCCCCAATTTTGAAGTATCTGCGGCGAGCTTTTCTGTTGTAATATCGCTCTATGATTTGATTTTCAGCTTCCATGTGTATTAAAGCAGCTTCTCTCCTTTGCTCGAGTAAATCCATATTTGTTCTCAACTCATCATTGTTTGTTTCTTCTGTTGTTGTTGTGAACCTCATGCTCGGTTCACCAATTTCCACTGGTATTAGAGCTTCTGAGCCTTAAACAAACGCGAATGGGGTTTCTCCCGTAGCTGTCTTTGCAGTAGTTCTATAAGCCCATAATACTGCCGGTAGTTCTTCAGGCCAATTTACCTTAGCTTTTTCCAATCGTTTCTTTAGATTGTTAACAATGATTTTATTTGTTGACTCAGGTTGCCCGTTAGTCACGGGATGATATGGTGAAGAAGTGATTCGTTTGATTTGACAGTTTTGGAAGAATTCTGTGATTTGAGAGCCTATGAATTGTGGGCCATTGTCACAAACAATTTCCTTTGGTACACCAAAACGACATATGATGTTTTGCCATATGAAACTTTTCACTTCTTTTTCTCGCACCTGTTTAAAGCATTTGCCTCTACCCATTTTGAGAAATAATCTATTAATACAAGTAAAAATCGTACCTTTCCTCTGGCTGGGGGTAGAGGTCCTACTATATCCATTCCCCATTTCATAAATGGCCAAGGTGATACAACCTGGTGTAGTAATTCTACGGGCCGATGCATATTCTTGCACCTGCATGGTTCCCACAATGTCCTTCGTGTACTTCTTTCATCACGTACTCAGTTTGGTTTGGTCCAAGTCACCTTGCTAGGGGACCTCCAAACATTTTGCAATACAGAGTGTCACGAACTAGGAAGTACCGTGCAGCTTTTAGGTGAATTGCTCGAGCTTCTTTATTATCTTCAAGCACAATACCATTCTGCAAAAAAATTACAATTTCGTTTCTCCAATCCCAGGTTAGATTATTAAATGTTACCTAATTCTTGTCCTAGTCAATTGCTAAATGAAATCAGTGTATCACAATAGCATTGTCTTTATTTGTTACACCGGTACTGCTGCAAGATTAGCTAACGCATCCGCTTCTACGTTTTTCTCTCTAGGTACTTGCATAATATTCCACGTCTGAAATTGCTTTACCAGGACTCGTGCCTTTTCCAGATACTGTTGCATTCAAGTCTCTCCAGCAGTATAAGTCCCCTGCATCTGGTTCATCACTGTTGAGAGTCACTTTTGATCACGATCTTCTCAATTGATAGTTCTCGTGCTTATTCGAGTCCTGCAATGACAGCTTCGTACTTTGCTTGGTTGTTAGTAATGGGATAACATTTAATATCTTGCCTTATCTTTTCACCCGAAGGTGGTATTAAAACAATTCCTATTCGGCTCATTTGATATTAGAAGAGCTGTCGGTGAATAGTGTCCATATTACTGGATTAGCTCCGGTAAAGATTTGTGGACACTGGATTAGCTCCGGTAAAGATTTGTAATTCTTTTTCTACTTCAGGAATTAAGCTAATGTTAAAATCTGCGACAAAATCGGCTAAAACCTGAGACTTTATTGCAGTCCTAGGTTGATAGACTATGCCATATTCGCTTAGTTGTATTTCCCATTTAGCTAGTCTTCCTGACAGTTCTTTCTTATGCAAAATATTTCTCAAAGGATATAAAGTTACAACAGTAATTGGGTGACACTGAAAGTACGGTCTTAACTTTCTAACTGCCATGATTAGAGCCAAGGATAATTTTTCTAGATGAGGATATCTAGTTTCAGCATCTAGTAAGGACTTACTTACATAGTAGATAGGAGATTACTTACCTTTGTCCTCCCTTACCAGGACTGCACTTACGGCTATTTCTGCCACAACAAGATAAATGTATAACCTTTCCCCTTCCTTTGGTTTAGACAGTAGTGGGGGATTCAATAGATAAGCCTTCAAGTCTTTAAGAGATTGTTGACATTCTTCAGTCCATTCGAACGGATTCTGCTTCTTTAGTACTAAGAAGAATTTAAAACTCTTCTTTGAAGATCTGGAGATGAATCTTCCTAAAGCTGCGATCCTACCTGTTAATCTTTGAACTTCTTTTTTGCTCGTTAGTACATCAAGTATTTCTTCAATAGCTTTAATTTGAGCAGGATTTACTTAAATGCCTCTATTTTATACGAGAAAATACAAAAAATTACCTGATTCGACGCCAAAGGCGCATTTTCTGGATTTAACTTCATGTTATACCTGCGAAGGATCTCGAAAGTAGTTGAGAGATATTGGAAATGATCTTCTGCCTTCGTTGGCTTTACCAACATGTCATCAACGTAAACCTCCATCATTTTCCCCAGATGTTCCTGGAACATTCTAGTCACTAGCCTTTGATACGTGGCTCCAACATTTTTCAAGCAAAAAGGCACGACTTTGTAACAATAAGTCCCCTTGTTTGTAATAAAGGAGGTTTTTTCCTCATCTGAGGGGTCCATTTTATTTGATTGTAACCAGAATATGCATCTAGAAAGCTTAATAATTCATAACATATAGTGGCATCAATCATTTGATATATGTGCGGTATTGGTAATGCGTATTTTGGACATGCTTTATTCAAATCTGCATAATCTACGCATACTCTCCATTTACTGTTATTTTTAGGTACCACTACGGTATTAGGTAACCAATTAGGATATTTTAACTCACGTATTGAACCGATTTTTAAGAGTTTCTAATTCATCGATCACTTGATTATTGAACAATCCCTGCTTTCTTTTCTTTTTCTTGACAGGTACGAAGGATGAGTCTTTATTTAGTTTATGAGTCATCACTTCTGGGGTGAACCTGTCATATCTCAATGAGACCAAGCAAAACAATATGCGTTAACTTTTAAATAGTCAATTAACTTACCTCTTCTGGTCGGGCTTAGCCTTGCTCCTATGTGGATTTTGTGCTCAGGATTAAGCTCGAACAGTGAAACAACTTCGAGCTCCTCAGTTGTTGTCTTGATATTTTCATTCTCTTCTGGTTCTTGAATAACATCAGGTCTAGAATCCATGTCCGTATGTCTTGATATGACATCCGTGGTGATTTGATATACGTGTCTATATCATTTTCTTCCGTGTCTGTTCTAGTTTCTACCTCATCTTTTGATTCCTCCGCTATTTCTTTTTTATTGGAATGCATCACTGAGTTGATGTTTCTTGAAGTCTGCTGATCAACTTGAATTTTCTGGATTCCCTATCTGGAAGGGAATTTGATTATCTGATGCAGGGTGGATGGTACTGCATCCATGTCATGGATCCATGGTCTCCCCATGATTACATTATAAGCCATATCTGTATCTATAACTTGAAATTTCGTTTCCTTGACGACGCCTTCTGCATAGGTATTAAGCTCAATTTCTCCTTTTTTATGACGGTAGAGTTGTTGAATCCGGACAAGGAACGTGCTTTTGGAATTACACGGTCCCCTATTAACATCTCTTCCACAACCCTCAGCAAAATGATATTGAACAAGCTACCTGGATCAATCAATACTCTTTTTACGTTAGTGTCAAGTATAAGGAGAGATATTACCAGTGCGTCGTTATGTGGAAGCATTTATCCATCAGCATCTGAGTCGTCGAATGAGATGCTGTCAGCCTCCAAAGTATCACGAGCCCGCTTCTCGTGGGTCACTGTGAACTCGGTCATCCTTCTTGCTGGGACTCACGAGTCCATTTCCCCTGGGAGCATCAATAATAACATCCCTCACAAAGGCCAATAATATAAATAACTTTTCCCAACCATCCACTGGGCCTTCAAATATGAAATCACTCTGCTGGGAACCTAGTCTACAGAACTGCTTGACTCAATCCTCGGCAACCCTAGCATCGCCAATGTCACGGTCTTAGCATAACAATCTAGAGAAACATGACATGGAAAAAAACCAATCCATACCTAAGATCACGTCAAAATCGACCATATTAAGTAATACGAGATCAACTTTAGTCTCCAGACTCCCAATAGTCACTACACACGACTGATATACACGTTCCACAATAATAGTATTGCCCGTCGGTATAGAGACATGAACCGATGAAACGAAGGACTCACTAGGCATATCTGGATAATGAGAGAAATATGATGAGATATATCAATAAGTGGAACCATGGTTAAACAATACAGAGGCATCCTTGTGGAAAACTAAGACAATACATGTGATCACTGCATCTGAAGCAATGACATCTGGCCTGGGGGGAAGGGCATAGAATCGGGTATGACCTCCACCTGATTGGCCTCCCCCTCTAGGGCGACCTCTAGCTGACTGAGCCCCACCCCGAGCTAGCTGAGTGGGTGGCGTAGTTGCTGGTGCTGGTGCCTCTTGGCCTCCCTCTTTACCCGCTACTAGCTGCGGACCATATTTATATGCTGAGAAATATCGACCACCACATTAAAAGTAGCACCATATACCCTCTTTACCCACTCCTAGCTGCGGACCATCTTTATATGCCGAGCAATATCGACCACCACATTAAAGGTAGAAACATATACCCTCTCTCGAGTCATGAGCAATCGGTGCTGATATGTGGGTCCATCAATGAACCTTCTGATCCACTCCCTAACAGTGGGAACCATCCAGGTCACATGACGGGCCAACTAAGAAAACCTCATCTCATACTGCATCACAAACATATTGTTATGACGTAACTACTCAAACTTTCTGCATAGCTCATCTCTTCGAGGCTGCGACACGAACTTCTCCAAGAAGAGAATGGAGAAATCCTGCCAAGTAAGTGGTGCTGCACCGACCAGGCTACGCCTCTCATAAGCCTCCCACCATATGAAAGCAACCTTATAGAACTGAAAAGTAGTGAACAAGACCTCACTAGTGTCCAAAATACACGTTGTCCGAAGCATCTGCTCGCACTTATCCAGAAATCCCTGAGCATCCTCTAACTCAGCATCGCTAAAAGATGTACGTCAAAGTCTCTCAAATATCTGAAGTCTCTTATGATCATCATCATCCATAACGGGGACCACCGGGGCATGAGTAGCTGCACCCGGCGACTAGTAGTACCCTCGGTGTCTAGAGTCCATGCATCACCTGCTTTGGTGAACGGGTGACGGGAGTCTGGGTACCTACCGCGACATGAGAAGTGGTTGCTGCGGCCGAAACAGAGACTGCCTGAACAAGACTAGTACACACGGTCAGAGTCTAAGCTAAGGCCTCCTGAAGGCCTGGAATCACAATAGGCACAACTGGTGCCTGAGCTGACCGCACTGGCTCAACCATACTTGGTACTTGCTCCTTGAGCTTGAGCAACTGGTGGGTCTGCATGTGTATGAGCTGTACCTGTGCCCCTACCGCAACCTCTACCACGGCCTCGGCCTCTTGCGGCCCTAGCTGGCAGTACTGATGGCAGTCCATCCTGCCTAGTAGTACGTGTTCTCACCATCCGTGAGAGAATATAATTACAGAAGTTTAGTTATCAAAATCAACCATACTTGGCAGCCTCTTGAAGATAAGTACAGACGTCCGTGTACCGATCCACACGACTCTACTAAACCCGCTCATGACACATGCGACCTATGTTACCTAGGCTCTGAAACTAACTTGTCACGACTCCAAAACAAACTGTCGCGATGGCGCCTATCGTGGAACTAGGAAAGCCACTACTTAACCATATCAACATAGTAAAAAGATTTCAAAATTATATGAAAATAGTTAATATTTAAGAAAAACTTTTAAAACAGAAATAAATCCACGACGAAATACAAATCTCTCCCGAAATCAAAGTGTCACAGAGTGCATGAGCATCTAAGTGTCACAAGTCTGAAATGCACTGTCCAACATAGTATGAAACCAGAAGAAATGAAAAGAAAAGATGGAGAAGGAGAAAAACTAGGGCTGTGAACGCCGGGCAGCTACCTCGAAGCCTCCAAAGATCAGCTGTTCAAGGTATTAGCACCCGTTATGTCCGGGAACACCTGGATCTGTGCAAAAAGTGCAGGGTGTAGCGTGAGTACAATCAATTTAGTAAGTAACAATACTAAATAAAAGACTCAATATAGTGACAAGCTACACAATTATAGTTCATTTCCAGTAGTTTCAACAAGGAAAAATAGACATGCTTTAAAATCCGGAAATTTAAGTCAAATTAGTTTATAAAATCCAAATTCAGGTAAAATCCGGATATAATATCTCTCAAAATATCAAACAATGATAGATGACAGTTATGTTCAACAACAATGAAAGCAAATACATCCTCTCACACTTAGACTTCCTCAATAGCAAATCACTCGACACTCAGCCCTGAACACTCGCACTCAATAGGTACATGCATTCACTAGGGGTGTACATACTTCGGAGGAGCTCTTACAGCCTAAGCGCTATAATTTGCACAAACAACTCAAGTACTATAATATCATATCAGGACCTGCACGGACTACTCACATGTTGCACGTACAACTCACGTGCTATTGTATCATATCAAGATCCGCATGGATAATCCCACGCGCTACAATATCGTATCAGAATCCGCACAGAAAACTCACGTGCTATGGTATCAATACCTCACAATCGGGAACTCGGCCTCACTCAGTCATCAACCTCTCTAGTCTCACGGGCTCTCAGTGATCAAGGAAAAATCAGCCCAAAACAGAAATGATATAATGTATCAATAGGGAATAACAGATACTGAGGTATAATATGCAAGTAAGAATACGACTAAGTACAAGTAGCAATAAGAAGGAAGATTCAACAGGTATCACGACCAATATGGGTGTCTACAGTACGAACACATAGCCTAAGCATGATTTCTAACATGATCTACATTCAAATTTTTATAACACATGGAGAACATATAGCTGACAACAAGTTATTCAACTTTACAGTTCTACGAAATGGACCAAGTCACAATTTCCACGGTGCATGTCCACACGCTCGTCACCTACAAAATAATCAGATAACACATAATCCGTAGTTTCATACCCTCAGGACCAGATTTAGAATTGTTACTTACCTCAATACGGAGCCAAACTCTACTCCAATACGCCCTTGGCTCGCAACTCGGCCTCCGAATGACCCAAATCTAGCCAAAAGCAGTACAATACAATTAATACGGGTTAAAGGAATCAATTCCACAAGAAAAATACGAAATTATGAATTCAAATCCAATATCAGCTTCAAGCAGGCCCCCGGGCCCACATCTCAAAATCCAACAAAAGTAAAAAAACCTGGAAGCCCATACGACCACGAGTCTAACCATATCAAGTTTGTCAAAATCCGACATCAAATCGCCACCAAAATCTCCAAAATCAACTCTCCAAATCCCTAGCCCCAAACCCCCAAATTTCACCTCAATAACACACCAACTAGGTGGAAAAATCAATGGGGAACAAAATATATTGAATAAAAATTAACACCAGGAACTTACCTCAAGAATCTCTTCAAAAACCCTCTCAAAAATCTTCAAAATTTGAGATAAAAGTGTTAGAAATGGTGAAAATTTTGAACCCTTCGCTTATATAGGTTCCGCCCAGTTAAACCGCACCTGCGCTGCCAAATCCTCTTTTACGGTGGAAACTCCACTTTTTTGGAAGTCACTTAACCCAGTTGCCTCCGGTTCTGTGACACATTACTCGCTTCTTTGCAATTGCAGGTGTGGAACAATCCATTGCACCTGCGAACCATCCCGCATCTGCGCCCAACGCCCCGCCTCTGCGGCCATGCAGGTGCGGGATAATCTTCGCACATCCGACCTCAACTCATTTCTTATATTGTCCAAGTTGAAATCTAATATACATAGTCAAAAACTTCTATCACTACAAACCATTGATTATATTGTCCCAGTAAAGCTCTACGATAACTAACTATAGAGACCTACCATATTTAAAAGTCATTCTATGACTAGCTTTTTTTGTATTGATCGTCTTCCCTTAAAAAATACCACTCCAATAAAAAGATTGGCACAAAAATATTTTTATCCAACCACTCACCGAGCCACCGGTCTCATTCATAGGGACACCACTAGACATAGAAGTCCAAACGTATATGCTCACACAACTGAAAGTACAGAGCCTAAGCTGCGGTCCAAACCGGACCTCAAGTCCTCTAGACTGGCTCATCACCAAAACACAGAAAACACATCTTGCACCTCATCCACAATCCAATGATGCACAACTGTTACCGAGCGCTCACATGCGCAAACGAGTGCATGGAAGAAATTCAAAAAGTTACGCTTCAAGCTGAATCAATGCCGCAAGATAAGGAAAGAAAGATGGAAAGTTCATCCTAAATTGCCATGTAGCCTCTCGAAGATAGGTATGGACATCATCATCCTGATCCGCAAGACTCTACTAGACACTTGCTCATGACTTGTAGAACCTATGAACCTAGAGTTGTGATACCAACTTGTCACGATCCAAAATCCAACTAATCGTGATGTCATCTAACCTAACCCGCTAGGTAAGCCAATTAACAATTATCCAGTTTAATGAGATCTTTTGGGACAAATGAATGATCAAATAATTGAACCTTTATGCATTTTCCAATGACTAGTAGTACAAATCATGAGCTTCTAAGATTTATAATTTACAAATCTAGTATAAATAAAATATATCATATGTTTGAAATATACATGAACAAATTAAAAATTCTAAAGCTATCAAGATTAAGAAGTAGCTATGATCGAAATGCAGGTATATCTTCAAATCCAGCTTCGGCCATACTCAACAACATCCAATTACACTTCTGCACGATAGGTGCAGAAGTGTAGTATGAGTACAACTGACCCCATGTACTCAATAAGTAACAAACCTAACCTTCGGTTGAAAGTAATGTCGAGCTTGTATAAGGGTCAGAGTCCAACACCAATAGTCAGAAACAACTCATAACAGTATAACTAAAGCGGTACAAGTAATAACTCAAAGATATATGCTCAGCTCGTTCAAAGTTCCGTAAAATAGGCATGCTTTTCAAGTATAAATGTAAAAACTCAAATCTTTTACCGAAATCACCAAAGTATGAGTAAGTTTATAAGATTGTGATTTTTCCAAACAATTTCAACAGGTAAATGTTGTAGACAATAAATTGAGTCGAGAAAATAAAATCAAGACTGAAAAATATTGCAACAATCCTAGTATTTAATTTCAAATATATGAGTGTAAAATCTCTATGAATCCTCTGATTCTTCTTTTCAATATAAATTCATCGCGAACACTTTGATTGATCTTGAATTTTAATTTGATTTATCCGTCGCGAACACTTTGATTGTTGCCACGAATTTTATTACGAACAAGTAGCCTTGATCTTGAATGCCTTATATTTGATTTGACTTCGTTCTTGATCCTGAATACTTGATTTGTTCTTCGTTCTTGAGGTTGAACTTGATTTGTTCTTCGTTCTTGAACTTGGTTGCTTGAAGCTTGAAACTTGTACAGAAATTTGCGGTGTTTGATCCGCGAACTCTCTCTTGCTTCTTGTTATAACTTCTTGTGTCTTTTCTGAGTTATGAAGACCCCTATTTATAGTTGTGGAAGGGAAGAGTTATGATAGAATAAACTTTTTTCGACCAATCAAATTAAAGTGTGATAAAGTCGCATTTTGATTGGCTAGAACATGTCGCTTGCACACGTGGCACGGTTTCATTAGTCTTTTAATGTGATTTGGCATGCCTTGTCATTTGACACGTGTCATGATCCTATTGGATCTTCAGTTTGATTTGGCGTGCCACGTCATTTGACATGTGCCACCAAACTGGGCCTCCAGGAGGATGGCATTTTGGGCTTAATAAAGTGGGCTCATCACTTTAGCCCAATTAATTGGGCTAGTCCAATGGATTAAGACTTATTTATTTAATCCATATATATTGGACTTATATAATTAATTCAATTATATTAGCCCATAATGTTTATTTGGACTAGTATATTTAAAATATAGTCCAATTATTTTAATAAATGCCCCCTACTTCAAGACTTGTCAAGGTATAAACTTTCAAGACTAGGCTTGAATTAATTGTAAAAAAAAATACTTCTTCCGTTTACTAGAACTTTAAGGTTTACTCCCGATTATCATGAAAATATTTGTCATCGGCTTAAAAAAATAATGACTATCAGGATAAGATAATAATATTTGTACGACACATTAAAGTGTAAAGGACTTCCTAGCACTTTAAAATAGAAATTCTCCTTAGCTTTCTTACTTGATTTCCTCACCAAAGTACACATTTGGAATTGGAGACATTTTTGTTGTTCCTTATTGCATTGGATTCTTCATGTTTTGTACAGACTAGGAGATATTCCTGTTGTATTTTGTATGGACTAGAATTGGAAAATATTATTCGAATCCTTTTTGCAGTCTACCAGTCATCCGAGTCCATGTTGGAGACAAATCTTTGCTGCGCCTTTTCAACTGATCCCACATCAAATCACGTATTATTAATGCCTTCTCTCCACAATCTATATAAACCCCCGTGCTCGTATATGTTGAGCATTAATTCAGAAGCATTGACGCGAAGGTAATTTCTTCTTATTTTCTTGTGCTTTCTTTATTCTATTGTCCTTTTTTGCAGGTGAAACAAGAAGGATTTGTTCTTGTTTAACAAGATGATCCATGCATGAAGAAGACCATCATAGGGTGTGAGGGGATGAGTACTCATCCTTGCCCGAATATCGGAGAGATTACTCTCATGACCCAATTATCAGAGAGATTACTCTCAATGTGGCTCAACTACCGGAGAGATTACTCTCAATGTGACCCTATTATCGGAGAGATTACTCTCAATGTGGCCCGACTACCGGAGAGATTACTCTCAATGTGGCATGACTACCAGAGAGATTACTCTCAATGTGGCTCGACTACCAGAAAGATTATTCTAAATGTGGCCCGACTACCGGAGAGATTACTCTCAATGTGGCCTGACTACCGGAGAGATTACTCTCAATGTGGCCCGACTACCGGAGATATTACTCTCAATGTGGCCCGACTACCGGAGAAATTACTCCCAATGTGGCGCGACTACCAGAGAGATTACTCTCAATGTGGCCTGACTACTGGAGAGATTACTCTCAAAATGACCCGACTATCGGAGAGATTACTCTCAATGTGGCCCAACTACTGAAGAGATTACTCTCAATGTGGCGCGATTACCGGAGAGATTACTCTCAATATGGCCTAACTATCAGAGATATTACTCGCGATGCGGCCCGACTATCGGAGGCCATTTCATCCATTCAGACCTTTGTTCCCATTATAATATTCTTGATTTGGATTTTGATGACATTTTTTTCTCTTTTTTTTTCGCAGCCCGAAGAGATGGCAAATTTAAGAGATTATACCTTATCTTCCTCCAAACCCAGATATCTCATAATTGAGACCGAAGATGGCATAGAACAAACTAAGCTTTTGGTTCACACCCCACAAGCTGGCCGGTATGCAGCCTTATTGCCTTCTTTGAGGAACTCCCTTTAGGTAGAAAATTGGACCTTGCAGCACAAGTCTACTTCTAATCCATTGTCCAAGATGTGGTCTCTCCAAGCGCTAATACGTCGCCACATGAAAATTGCTAGCACCTTTCCGAACTTAGGACGTCGCATAATTCAAGGCGAAGTACGTTGGGGAAACATAACAACAATCGAGGGCGAGTATGATCATATTCCAGACTCATCTCCGGGTATCGCAGATGCAGAATGTTACCTCGCAGCTGTGATACCTGAGCTCCTCCTTAGAAACGCCTCCTGCGACCTTAGGCTGGTTTCTGCGGGTCCTCACCTGCAGACTTCCACCGCAGGTGCGAAAAAACAAGAACCAACAAGATTTCAGAATTCCCTAAGTCCAATTTTCATCCGTTAAGCACCCGAAACTCATTCGAGGCCCCCGGGACCTCAACCAAACATACCAACCAATCTTAAAATATCATACGAACTTAGTCGAACCTTCAAAACTCAAAATAACATCAGAATACCAATTTCACACGAATTCAAGCTTAATGAACTTTGAAATTTCTAAATTCTACAAATGACGTCGAAACATATCAAATATCGTCCGAATGACCTCAAATTTTACACACAAGTCAAAAATGACACCACGAACCTACTCCAACTTCCAGAAATCCAATACGAACCCAATATCAAAATTTTCACTGTCGGCCAAAATCGCCAAAATTCCAACTTTAGCTAATTCAAGCCTAATTCTACCACAGACCTCCAAATCACATTCTGGACATGCTCCTAAGTCTAAAATCATCTAACGAAGTTAACGGAACCATCAAAATTCAAATCCGAGGTCATTTACACACAAGTTGACATACGATCAACTTTTCCAACTTAAGCTTCTAATTAAGAGACTAAGTGTCTAATTCACTCCGAAAACCAGAACGAATCATCCCGACAAGACACAATAGAATAAATAGATACAGGAAAAGCAGTTAATAGGGTATCGGGGCTCTAACTCTCAAACCGATTGGCCGGGTCGTTACTTCCTCCCCCTTTTAAAACAATCTTTTGACCTCGAACGAGTATAGATACATACCTAAAGCTGTGAAAAGATGAGGATAATGGATGTGCATATCCCGCTCGGTATCCGAAGTCGCCTCCTCAACCGACTGACCCCTCCACTGAACCTTTACTGAAGCAATATTCTTTGACCTTATTTTCTGACCTACTTCAAAATAGCAACTGACTCCTCAACTTAAGATAGATCCTTGTCCAACTGGACTGAGCTGAAATCCAATACATGAGATGGATCACCATGATACTTCTGGAGCGTCGAAACATAGAGTACCGGATGAACTCTCGCTAGGCTGGGAGGTAGAGCAATCTCATAAGCAACCTCCCCGACACGCCTCAATACCTCAAAAGGACCAATGTATCTCACGCTCAGCTTGCCCTTCTTTCCGAAACTCATGACACCCTTCATAGGAGATGCCCAAAGCAAGAACCGCTCTCCAACCATGAATGCTAAATCGCGAACCGTCCGGTCACATAACTCTTCTAATTGCACTGGGCTATGCAAGTCTATCCTGAATCACCTTCACCTTATCCAGGCATCCTGGACCAAGTCTGTACCCAACAATCGGGCCTCCCCCAGCTCGAACCAACCCACTGGGGACCGCCACCACTTACCATACATAGCCTCATATGGTGCCATCTGAATGATGGAATAATAACTATTGTTGTAGGAAAACTGTGCAAGTGGAAAGAACTGGTCCCATGACCCTCTAAACTCTATCACACAAGCACAGAGCATATCCTCTAGTATCTGAATCATGCGCTCGGATTGACCGTCCATATGAGGGTGAAATGCTGTGCTCAGCTCCACTATAATGCCCAACTCCTGCTGAACGACTCTCTAGAACCGTGATGTAAACTGTGTGCCTCTATCTGAAATAATGGAAACTGGGACACCATGAAGGCGAACAATCTCTTGGATGTAAATATCAGCCAGCCTCTCTGAAGAGTAAGTAGTCATAACTTGAATGAAATGAGCTGACTTGGTCAGCCGATCCACAATCACCCAAATAACGTCGAACTTTCTCGAAGTCCGTGGGAGCCCAACTACGAAATCCATGGTGATCCGCTCTCGCTTCCACTCTGGAATCTCTAACCTCTGAAGTAAGACACCCAGTATCTGATGCTCATACTTAACCTGATGACAGTTGAGACACCGAGCCACAAACCCAACTATATCATTTTTATCCTCTTCTACCAATAGTGTTGTCTCAAATCCTGGTACATCTTCGTTGCACCCAGATGGATGGAATACCGCAAGTTGTGGGCCTCTTCAAGAATCAACTCCCGAAGCCCATCCACATTGGGCACACATATCCAGCCCTCCATCCTCAACACGCTGTCATCACCAATAGTCACATCTCTAGCATCACCTCGCTGGACCCTCTCCTAAAGGACGAGCAGATTGGGGTCATCATACTGGCTCTCCCTGATACGTTCATAAAGAGAAGACCGAGAGACCACGCAAGCCAACAGTCGGCTCTCTCAGAAATATCCAATCTCACAAACTGGCTGGCTAAGACCTGAACATCCAATGCTAAGGGTCTCTCTGCTGCTGGAAGATATGCTAAAGTCCCCAAACTCTCTGCCCGGCGACTCAAGGCATCAACCCCCATATTGGCCTTCCCTGGGTGGTACAAAATGGTGATGTCATAATCCTTAAGTAGCTCCAACCACCTCCGCTGACGCAAGTTAAGATATTTCTACTTGAACGGGTGCTTCAAACTCCGGTGATCCGTGTAGATCTCACAAGGAACACCATACAAATAGTGGCACCAGATCTTCAAGGCGTGAACAATAGCTAGTAACTCAAGATCGTGGACAGGATAGTTTTTCTCATGCACCTTCAACTATCTGGACGCATAGACAATCACCCTACCGTCCTGCATCAACACCATGCCAAGACCAATCCGCGAAGCAACAGAATAGACAGTGTAAGACCCCAAACCTGTAGGCAATACCAATACTGGAGCTGTAGTCAAAGCTGTCTTGAGCTTTTGAAAGCTCTCTTCACACTCCTCTGTCCACCTGAATGGAGCACCCTTCTAGGTCAGCCTGGTCATAGGTGCAACAATAGATGAAAATCCCTCTGGAAAGCGATGGTAGTATCCCACCAAACCAAGAAAACTACGGATTTCCGTAGCTGATGACGGTTTAGGACAACTATACATTGCCTCCACTTTCTTCGGATCTACCTTGACCCCATCACTCAATACTACATGACCCAAGAATGACACTGAGTTAAGCCAAAACTCACATTTAGAAAATTTTGCATACAACCACTTCTCCCTCAAAGTCTGAAGCACAGTCCTCATGTGCTGCACATGGTCTTCTCGAGTCCGGGAATACACTAGGATGTCGTCAATAAATACAATGACGAAGGAGTCAAGATAAGGCCGGAACACACTGTGCATCAAATGCATAAAGGGTATCGGGGCATTGGTCAGCCCAAAAGACATGACAAGAAACACAGTGACCATATCTGGTCCTGAAAGCAGCCTTCGGGATGTCCAGCTCCTGAATCTTCAACTGATGATATCCTGATCGCAAGTCTATCTTGGAAAACACCCTGGCACCCTATACCTGAACCAATAAATCCTCAATATGAGGAAATGGATACTTGTTCTTCACTATAACCTTGTTCAGCTAGCGATAATCAATAGACATACGCATAGAACCATCATTTCTCTTCACAAACAAGATCGGAGCACCCTAAGGTGACACACTGGGCCAAATGAATCCCTTATTAAGCAACTCATGCAAATGCTCCTTCAACTCATGAGGAGCCCTACGGTAATAAGGAGGAATAGAGATAGGTTGAGTGCCCGACAAAAAATCAATGCCAAAATCAATATCTCCGTCGGGCGGCATGCTCGGAAGATCAGCTGGAAACACATCTAGGAAGTCCCACACTACTGGAACTGACTTAACTATAGGAGTATCAATACTGACATCTCTCACATAGGTCAAATAAGCATCACACCCCTTCTCAACCATTCGCTGAGCCTTAAGAAATGAAATGACCCTGCGGGGAGTATACTCTAAGGTACCCCTCCACTCTAATCACGGTAAGCCTGGCATAGCCAGCGTCACGGTCTTAGCATGACAATCAAGAATAGCATAATGGGGAGACAACCATTCCATGCCCAAGATAACATCAAAATCTACCATTCTAAGCATTAATAAATCGGCTCTGGTCTCAAAACCACTAGGAGCAATCAAACACGACTGATATATGCAGTCGACAACTAGAGAATCTCCCACATGAGTAGATACATAAATGGTGGAACTCAAAGAATCCCTAGATACCCCCAAATGTAGATCAAAATAAGAGGACACACATGAATAGTACATCCTGGATCAAATAATACCGATGCATCCCTATGACAGATTGGAGCAATACCTGTGATGACAGAGTTAGAAGCAACTTCCTTTGAACGAGTTGGAAGAGCATAATACTTGGCCTGGCCTCCCCTTCTGGGCGACCTCGACCTCCCCGACCTCCACCTCGAGCTGGCTGAGTAGGTGGAGTGGCAGCTAGTGCTGGAAGCATGGCCGGAGGACCCGGTGGAGCACGTGGTGGTTGAGAAGTCTGTGGAGGTGCACCCCTCCTGAGTCTGGGGAAATCCCTCACCGTGAGTGTCACCAAACTCAAAACAAACCCTCTGAGGATGCATCGGCTATGATTGGCTTGGCCCAAGTCTACTGGAATGGCCGCTAATAGCACCCCGAACGGAGGCACACTGGATACCGGTGGTGCATAATAGGGCTCTTAGGGACTGGAAGGAGCTGGAACACCACTGGCGGCTGGAAGAGCTGAATGAACAGGGTGACTCACATAACCCATACCATGGCGAGCTGCTGGGGCACGAGCCCCAGAATAATAACCAGTCTCTTGAAACCTCTTGGCCTCTCTCTTCTTTCTATCCCGGGCATGCATGCCCTCCACTCTCTTGTAAATACTCACGACCTGATGATAAGATATATGCATCTCCAACTCCCTGTCCATACTTGTCCCGACACTGGGGTGGAGTCCCTAAATGAAGCGACGAACCCTCTCCCGAACTAGGAAACCAAGGCCGGCGCATGCTGGGCCAACTCACTAAAATGGACTTCATACTCTGACACACTCATAGAACCCCGGCGTAGCTGCTCAAACTCCACACGCCAAGCATCCCTGAGGTTCTGAGGGACATACTCACGCAAAAACATATTTGATAATTGAGTCCAAGTGAGTGAGTCTACCTCTTCTGGACTACTCAGCTCATAAGCACGCCACCACTAATAGGCTGCTCTTCTAAGCTATAATATGGTGAAAGAAACCCCACTCGTCTCCGCTATGCCCATAGTACGGAGAATACAATGAAACTCTTACAGAAAACCCTTAGCATCATCTGAAGCTAATCCGATGAAAGTAGGTGGGTGGTACTTCTTATACCTCCCAAGTCTGAGTTGCTCTAACTCAGAAGAAGCTGTCCTGGTCACATGCTGAATCGGAGCCACTAGTGGCATAAGAATAAACTCAAAGGCCTGGTCAACAGGGACACTCTGCTCAGGAGTATGGGTTGCAAGAGACTGTGCCCCTCCCCCGGCCTGAGATATGGTGGGAGCTAGTGGGATAAATCCACCCTGAGCTAAAGTGCTGAACATGCTCATGAACCGGGCTAGAGTCTCCTGGAGGGCTGGTGCAGCAATAGGAACCTTCGGTGCCTGCCCTCCAGCTAGAGCTGCTAGGGGCTCCTCTGTCTCAGCTCGCACGGGTGTTCTTGTTGCACCGGGTGGTCATCCTCTACCCCGGCCCCAACCTCTAGCAGCTCTAGCATGGGGCTCGGGTGCCGCTAAGGTCCAAGGGGCTACCGACGGGAAGTCAGCTTCACTTGTAACCTTAAGGAATACAGAAAGTACTAGCACATGATCGTTAGATCTCCCGGTACGGGTCCTCACTATCTGTGAGAAAGGATAGAATAGAGAATTTTAGAATTTGATGACGCTAACTCGCACGACAAGGAATCAAAAGAAGTATGATTGTTCCTAACAGTTCCATAGACTCTCGAAGATCAGTACAGACGTCTCCATAGCGATCCACGAGACTATAATAAATCGACTGGTGACTCACGACTCCTATGAACCTAGAGCTCTGATACCAACTTGTCACGGCCGATTTCTCCCTCCGTAAGATGTTGTGATGGAACCTAGTCACTACGACTAGGTAAGCCTAAATTTTTTGAAATAACGAAAATAAAGCAGTAATTAATAACTAAACTTCAGTAGATATTATATACTGATAAAAATGCCGTTCGACATGTACAAGCAACCAACACTCGAATATAAACAATATTCCCAAAACCCGGTAGTCACGAATCACAAGCTCTAAGAAGTTTGTCTAACTATTTTCTATACATGGTGTCCAAAAGAAATAAAAGGAGGAAAACAACATAAGGGATAGATGGGGACTCCGATGATCTACGGACGCGAGCAGATGTACTTTAAAGTCTCCAGTAAGCTGCAACTACTGCACTAATAGTGAGGAGGGTAAGATGTACCTGGATCTGCACATGAAAAACATGTGCAAGAAAGGGTGTGAGTACACTACAATGGTAACTAGTAACTGTCAAGCCTAACCTCGGTCAAGTAGTTACAAGGTCAGGTCAGGGCCCTACTGAAATATATATATATATAAGGAAAAGAAAAAATGAAATATCGCAGTAAATAAGGCTGAAATGTAATAAGGAGGAAATCATGGAAAAACAACAGCTTAGTACACAACAATACAACAGGGGATCTCCCGAGATGCCGTCTCTTAGTCCCAAACATAAATGTGCAGGGCAGGGGGATCTCCCGGAATGTCATTCAGTAGTCCCAAAGTAAATATGCAGTACATGGGGTTCTCTCGGAATACCGTTTCGTAGTCCCAAAGTAAATATGTAGTACAAGGGGGGTCTCCAGGAATACCGTTCCGTTGTCCCAAAGTAAATATGCAGTCAAACAATAGAATTCCATAGTTACAACACGAAATCTTACAATTTAACCTTCAAGTTAAAGAAAGCAGGTAAAACCACTAAACATGTTGCACGTAGTTAAAATAAACAGTTAAGGTAGGTAGGCATGCTTTTTTAGTCTAACAGGATACTACACATGCTAATAAGTTCAAATAAGAGGAAAGACATGTTATTATTAAATGAAAAGAAATCAGGTTTTACAATAATTAGCCCATGTACGTACTCGTCACCTCACATACACGGCGCTCATATATCAAAACAATACCAATCCTAAGCAGGGTTCCCCCACACAAGGTTAGGCAAGCCACTTACTTCGAACCAAGCTCAAATTAATTCGAAATAATGCTCCTTCCACGAATATCCGACTCTGAATGACCCAAATCTAGCCAAAATCAATTACATAACATAAATATAACTACAACAAACTAATCTAGCGAATAGAATCAAAGTTTAAGCAAGAAATTGGAAAATCGCTCAAAAAGCCTCCCGGGCCCACGTCTTGGAATCAGGTAAAAGTTATCAACTATGAACACCC
Organism: Nicotiana paniculata; assembly: GCA_005239505.1. Lineage (NCBI taxonomy): Eukaryota > Viridiplantae > Streptophyta > Magnoliopsida > Solanales > Solanaceae > Nicotiana > Nicotiana paniculata. The sequence goes on along the minus strand of ML324731.1, from coordinate 37,936 downwards.
ACTCACTTACGAGTTCATCGTACCAAAATTATTAAATCCGAAGCCTAAATCTCACTCAAAACATAGAATTTCATTTTGGGAACCTTTTCCCCATTTTCTCAACTTTTTCACTCAAATCCCTTAATTAGATGAAGAATACAACAATAGATTAATGAAATATAACTAAAATCGAGTTAGGAGTCATTACCCAATAACTTCCTCTGAAAATCCTTCAAAATTTCACCTAAATACGAACTCTCCAAGCTCCAAAATGAAAAATGAGATCAAACCCTCGAAATTTCCCCTTTTATGCCCAACACTTTCATTTTTGCGAGGGGATAACCGCATCCGCGGTACCGCACCTGCGGAAAAGTCAAAGCAAGTGCGGATTTCACTTAAGTCCTCAAGCATCTGCGATAAGGTGGCCGCACCTGCACTCCATAACCGCATCTGCGGGCATCGCAGATGCGAAATGTTACCTCGCACCTGCGATACTTGAGCTCCTCCTCACAAACTGCACCTGCGACCTTAGGCTCGCTTCTGCGGGGTCGCACCTACGAACTTCTAACCGTGGGTGCGAGAACATCAGAACCAACAAGATTTCAGAATTCCCCAAGTCCAATTTCACACCTTAAGCACCCGAAAGTCACCCCAAGGCCCCCGAGACCTCAACCAAAAATACCAACCAATCCTAAAACACCATATGAATTTAGTCGAACCTTCGAATCACTCAAAATAACATCAAAACACCAATTTCACACGGATTCAAGCCTAATGAACTTTGAAATTTCTAAATTCTACAAACGACATCGAAACATATAAAATCTCGTGTGAATGACCTCAAATTTTACACATAAGTCAAAAATGACACCACGGACCTATTCCAACTTTCGAAAATCCAATCCGAACCTGATATCAAAATTTCCACTGCCGGCCAAAATTGCCAAAATTCTAATTTTCGCCAATTCAATCCTAATTTTACGACGGACCTCCATATCACATTTCGGACGCGCTCCTAAGTGCAAAATCACCTAACGGAGCTAACGGAACCCTCAAAATTCAAATTCGAGCTCGTTTACACACAAGCCGACATCCGTTCGACTTTGCCATTTTAAGCTTCCAATTAAGAGACTAAGTATCTTAATTCACTCCCAAAACCAGAACGAACCCTCCCGGCAAGACACAGTAGCATAGATAGATACGGGGAAAGCACTTAATAGGGGATCAGGGCTCTAACTCTCAAAATGACCGGTCGGATCGTTACAGCTTCACTCAGTCATCAATCTATAAAGTCTCTCGGGCTCACAATGTCATGAAAATCAACCCATAAATGATGATATGATGTATCAATACATGGAAATAGAGACTTAGATATGGGTCCAAAAAAATAAGCATATAGCCTAAACATGATTTCTAACATGGATCACAAATCATCACTCTAGCACATAGATACCTCATGGATAAAAACAAGATCAGGTAACTAGACCGTACCTTAGAAACAACCGAGTCAAAATTCACATGGTGCACGCCCACACGCCCGCCGCCTAGCATGTGCGTCACAACAACACCAACACATAACACGTATATTCAGGGGTTCATACCCTCAGCACCAAGTTTAGAAGTGTTACTTACCTCGAACAAGTCAAATCCAATACCGAGCAAGCCTAACGATACTCCAAAAATGCCATAATGCGCGTACCGACCTCCAAACGGATCGAAAACTAACCAAAAACAACTTAAATAGATCAAATAATGCCTAAGGAAACAATTTCAAATGATAAAGGTCGAATTTTTAATCAAAATACCAAAGTCAACTAAAAATTCAAACCCGGGCCCGCACCTTGGACCCGATGTAACTCACAAAATCCGACAACCCATTCAATTATGAGTCCAACCATACTAGTTTCACTCAAATTCGACTCCAAATCGGCGTCCGAAAGTCAAAAATTCACTGTATGAAGCTTTAGACAAACCCCCCAATTTCCCTGTTGAAATCCTCAATCGAATGCCGAAAAACAAAGATAGATTCATGAAATAAAATCAAAACCGAGTAAAGAACACTTACCCCAACCCATGTGGTGAAATCACCAAAAAATTCACTTCGATACGAGCTCCATAACGCCAAATATGATAAAATGGTCGAAACCTCTGAAATCGAATACTTTATATTCACTGGACAAATCATCGAATCGCATTCGCGAAGAAGAAAAATGCACTCACCTGAATTACCCCTACGCGATCGCGGAATAACTTCCCTTACGCGAAAAATAACCAATACTGCCTCTGAACAATACACTATGCGATTGCGTAAACATCCATGCAAACGCGAAGCACACAGGCGACCAAGCACCGCGAACGCGTCCCATCCTACGCGAATGCGTTGAAGAATTTCCATCTCCCAACTTCCTTCATCAGCTCTATGCGAACGCGGCCTTCACCATGCAAGCCCGGACAATATCCATCTCCAAGCTACCAATCGCAGCCCTCCATTCGCGACCGCGATTAAGAAATTGGTCGACTCCAAGTTTTCCTTTATGCAATTGCAACACACACTTCGCGATCGCGAAGACCATTTGGCACACAAGACTTAACCAGAAACCAACAATGCAATATGAAGAAGAAATGATCTGAAATCGATCCTAAACACGCCCGAGCTCCTTGGAACCACGTACGAACATTCTAACAAGTTCCATAACATAACACGAACCTATTCGAGGCCTCAAATCACGCATAACGATATCAAAATCACGAATCGTACCCCAAATCGAACTTAATGAACTTTGAATCTTTCAACTTCCAAAATGCGTGCCGAAACATATCAAATCAACCTGGAATGAACTCAAATTTTGCACACAAGCCCCAAATGACATAAAGAAACTATTCCAATTCCCAGAACCACAATCGCAATCTGATATCCTCAAAGTCAACTCTCGGTCAAACTTATGAACTTTTCAAACCTTCATATTTGGAACTTTCGTCAATTAGCGCCGAAACCTTCTAAAAATATCCAAAGGCAAATCCGGGCACATGCCCGAGTCCAAAATCACCATCCGGGCCTAACGGAACCATCAAAACTCCAATCCGAGGTCAAATACTAAAAAATCAATCTTGGTCAAGTCTTTCAACTTTAAGCTTAAATAATGAAATTCATTCTTCCATATCAATTCTGAATAACCTAAAAATCAAAATCGACGATTCACACAAGCCATAATAAATCATAAGATGCACCTTAAAACTTCAAATAACTGAAGAAAATGTAAATAGTTAAAATGATCGATCCGATAGTTATATTTACGCTGTTGTATATGATGTTGGATATATGGATTTGGTAGAGTTTATAGAGGTAATCTGGTTTGACATTTTTGCGGTTGAATCACGACAAGACATTAACTCTGAAGTCCAAGTTGCAATCTAGTATACATAGTCAAAAGCTGCTTTCACTGCAAAACATTGATTATATAGTCCAAGTAAAGCTCTAGGATAACTATAGAGACCTACTACATTTAAAAGTCTTTCTATAACTAGCATTTTTTTCTTGTACTGATCTTCTTCCCTTAAAAAATACTACTCCAATAAAAGGATTGGCACAAGAGCATTTTTGTCCTTTTATCTATACTATTGAATATATAATATCTCTTATTTTTTTGTTAAAGTGGACACATTTGGTCTATCCCAAATAAAAAGGAAACCAACAAAGAAAACAAAAAGGAATGTGGCAAAACGTGTTCCATTACAATTTAGGTACTATATTATTAAACATTTTCCCTTTTCATTTAATATTTTAGTTATATATATCCTTATCGTTACTAAATTTTTCATCTTAAGGAGTTAGAATCTAGAAATTGAATTGATTAGGATTGGAGTTGAAGAATTTCTAGGCGTTAAATATGTTTTTAAATTTTTTTATGTTATTAAGAATTTTTTAATTTTTAAATATAAAATTTTATATTAATTAACATGGGATAACATATAGTACAACAAAAAAGTAATGTCACGAAAGGCAGAAACGACAAAATTATTATAAATAAAATTCTATTTAGAGTGAATCTATCTTTTAGAGATTTTTACTTTGTGGTCAAGTCATTTTTTCCCCAATTAATAGAGGGATCTTACCCCATTGTAAATCATCCCAAAATTCAATAAGAATTTTCTCTCTCCCTCTCTCTCTCTCTGTCTCTCTTTCTCTGCAATATTATTATTCTTTTTTAGTTTCATAACACGTTATCAGCACGAGATTCTACCGTCTCAAGAAGCTCTTTGAGAAGATTAAGGTATAATTTTTCTCCTCTTTTTAATTATGACTGATATTATGTAAAGAAAGTTCGTTGCCCTTGAAATTTTGGGCAAAAACTATATGCCATGGGTGTTGGATGCTGAAATCCATTTAGATGCAATGAGTCTTGGAGACGCCATTAAAGATAAAAATAAAGCATCTACCCAAGATTGTACTAAGTCCTTGATTTTCTTGCGTCATCACCTTGATGAAGGGTTGAAAATAGAATATCTCACAGTCAAAGATCCACTTGTTTTGTGAAATGACTTAAAGGAAAGATATGACAACTTAAAGTTGGTCACCCTTCCACAAGCACGATATGATTGAGCTCATCTGAAGCTCCAAGACTTTAAGTCTGTTTCTGAATATAATCCTGCGATGTTCAGAATTACTTCTAAATTGAAACTCTGTGGAAATACTATCACTGACTATGATATGCTTGAAAAAACATTCACAATGTTTCATGCCTCCAATATGGTCTTGCAACAGCAGTGCCGAGAGAAAGGTTTCAAGAAGTACTCTGAGTTGATTTCTCTTCTCCTTGTGGCTGACCGAAATAACGACTTACTCATGAGAAATCACGAAAATCGACCCACTAGGTCTACACCATTGCCTGAAGTGGATGAGGTGTATTCCCATTATGCTAAGCGTGGGAAAGGTCGTGGCCCTATTAATGGTCGTGGTCGTGGCCGTGAAAAAGGAAGAAATTTTCCTGGTGTTAATCACCCCCAAAGAAAAATAACCACCAAAAGTGGAATGGGAAAAATGAGAAGCCAAAGGAAAATGGTTCAGAAACTGAATGTTATTGTTGCGGTGGAAAAGATCATTGGGCAAATATTTGTCGTGTACCAAGACATCTGGTTGAGCTTTATCAAACATCTCTAAAGAATAAAGGCACTGAAGCCAATTTTGTCTCTTACAATGGTTTTGACATCATCCACTTGGATGTGGCAGACTTCTTTGAGCATCCTGATGGAAAAATAGACCACTTGATCGGTGATGGATTCGTGGTTAAAGATGATTGAGTAGTTTGATTATTTTTTTTTGTTTTCCTATTCGTAGTAACTAGTGAATAAACATCATGTAATCATAATCTTTACATGAGTAGTAGTCATTAGTATCAATTAGTATTATTTGTTTACGAAGTAGCGTTAATTCGTTTAGATTAAATTTAGTTCTTATATTTGTTTTAAACACTGAACTTGATGTCTAATCAATCACGTGAATTGCAACACAGAATTCAATATTATTACGTACATTTTATTTTTTTAGCAACAGTCATTACAATTTATAATTGTTATTTAATTGTAAAAATAGTAATTGCGCATGAAACGTACATTAGCATTACTAATGATAAATAACATAATCATGACATATCGTATCACAGAATTATTTAATAAATAGTTTATTTACATTACTACTAAACAAGTCTGATATAGTTATGATTTACGACATTTGTTTTCAAAAAGGTGTTGATACTTTTACAGTTTTCCAAAAGCTTTCTAGCTAAACACTATTAGAGCAAAGTTTTTCAGTTTTCATCAAAACGGAGACCACCTCTTGAATAAAAAATTTCAAAAATCTCAAATGAAGTTTGGGTAATATTTTTCTCTTGCGGAAACTTTCAGGTATTTAGAAAATGTTTATAATAATCATTACCATACTGGCTCATATGTATATTCGTCATATGTTTAACTTTATTCTTTTTCTTTTTCTTTGAAAATACTAATGTTTATTCGTATATATATTTTTGTATGTCAAACAATAGGAAGCAAATATAGATATCTCACAAAGCAAACTTGGATCAAAGTTCAATTATAAAAATATTTGCTTAATTGATTCATGTACGACACATACAATATTCAAAGAGAAGAAATATTTCTCTCATTTAAGTATGTGTAAGACAGATGTTACTGTAATTTCTGGTAGTAGTAATTTAATTGAAGGCTCTGGAAGAGCTACTATAACTTTGCATAAGGGAACAATACTTATCATAGAGAATGCAATGTTCTCCTCCAAGTCCAAGAGGAACTTGTTGAGTTTTAAAGATATCCTCCGAAATGGATATCATATTGAGACAATAGATGAGAATAATTTTGAATATCTCATCATTACCAAGAATGTCTGGCCAAAATAGGGTAATTGAGAAATTCCCATCTTTATCTTGTAGCCTGTATTGGACANCATCCATTAAAGAATTTAAAGATTCTTTTAAATAATGAATTTTCTTGCACTTCTTGTTATCAAGGCAAGTTAATTATTAGACCATCACCAACAAAGGTTGGGATTGAGTCCCCTGCGTTTTTGGAATGTATACAAGGGGACATTTGTGGACCTATTCACCCACCTAGTGGGTCGTTTAGATATTTTGTGGTCTTAATATATGTATCCTCTAGATGGTCTCATGTGTGCCTATTGTCATCTTGGAATCTCGCGATTGCGAAATTAATGGCACAAATAATTCGATTACGGGCGTAATTTTCCGATAATTCAATTAAGTCTATTAGACTTGATAATGCTGTTGAGTTTTCATCCAAAACATTTAATGATTATTTCTTACCAATTGGAATAAAAATGGAGCATCCTGTAGCTCATGTTCACACTCAAAATGGCCTTGTGGAGTCTTTAATTAAACATCTGCAATTGATAGCAAGACTGTTACTCATGAAAACGAGGCTGCCCACTTCTATTTGGGGCCACGTCATTTTGCATGCAACAATGCTAGTTCGTCTCAGACCGACAAATTATCATAAATATTCCCCGTTGCAATTAGTTTTGTGTCATGAACCTAATATATCCCATTTAAGAATTTTTGGATGTGCATTATATGTGCCTGTAGCACTGCCATATCGCACCAAAATGGGTCCCAAATAAGGTTAGGAATATATGTTGGGTTTAAATCGCCCTCTATTATCCGCTATCTTAAAATATTAACGGGAAATTTATTCACTGTTCGATTTGTAGACTGTCGATTTGATGAGACACTTTTTCCAAAATTAGGGGGAGAAATTGGTGAAACCGAATGGAACATTTTGTGGAAAAATCCATCATTATCTCATCTTGATCCACGTACCTCCATTTGTAAAAAAGAGGTGCAAAAGATTATCCATTTGCAAAGAATAGCAAATCAAATGCCAGACGCATTTACGGATTTGAAATGGATAACAAAATCACATATCCCTGCAGAGAATGTTCCAATCCGTTTTGATGTCCCTATTGGAAAATCTTCTAGTGTCATAGCTAATGAGTCAAAAGCACGCCTAAAACGTGGCAGACCATTGAGTTCTAAGGATAGAAATCCTAGAAAAAGTAAAATAAATGATCAAAATGCCACTACAAAAGAGTATCATGAAGAAATCCACGATTTAGTAAATTCTGAGATTCATGAGGAAACCACTGAGCCCGAGACTCAAAAAAATAAGGAACTATCAATAAATCCAATCGATATTGAAACAAATTTGAATCGAGTGGATATAATGGTGGATTATGTCTTTGCATATAATGTTGCATCTAGCATTATGCATGATAGTGAGGATCTTGAACCTCATCTGTTGGAGAATGTTGACAAAGACGTGATTGGCCAAAATGGCAAGAAGCAATCCAATCAGAGTTGAATTCACTTGCGAAACATGATATTTTTGGGCCTGTAGTCCAAACACCTAATGGTGTTAAGCTTGTTGGTGTAAATGGGTTTTTGTGCGCAAGAGGAATGAGAACAATGAGGTACAAAGATATAACGCACGCCTTGTTGCACAAGGATTTTCACAAAGGCCTGGTATCGATTATGAAGAGATATATTCACCCGTTATGGATGCTATAACGTTCTGTTATCTCATTAGTTTTGTTGTACATGAAAAGCTTGATATGCATTTAATGGATGTGGTTACCGCCTATCTTTATGGCTCGCTTGATAATGAGATATATATAAAAATTTTCGAGGGATTTAAAATGCCTAACGCACATAATTTAAAATCCGGGGAAATATTTTCAATCAAATTGAAAAGATCTTTGTATGGTCTAAAGCAATCAGGACCCATGTGGTATAATCGTCTTAGTGAGTATTTATTAAAGGAAGGTTATATAAATGATTCCATTTTTCCAAGTATTTTTATAAAGAAAACAATATCGGAATTTGTTGTACTTGCCGTATATGTTGATGACATAAACCTTATTGGAACTCCTATACAACTCCAAGAGGGAATTGATTATTTAAATAAAGAATTCGAGATGAAAGATCTCGGAAAGACAAAATTATGTCTTGGTTTGCAAATTGAACATTTAGCAAACGGAATTTTTGTTCATCAATCTACCTCAAGAAAAAAATGAAGAGCTACTTGGTCCCGAAATGGTTTTACATGGATGGAGCACATCCATTAAGTACTCCGATGGTTGTTCGATCACTTGATGTGAATAAGGATCCATTCTGACCTCAAGAAAAGAATGAAGAGCTACTTGGTCCTGAAGTACCATATCTTAGTGCAATTGGTGCACTCATGTATCTTGCTAATACAACAAGGCCTGACATAATTTTTTCAGTTAATGTCTTAGCAAGATATAGCTCTGCTCCTACAAGGAGGCATTGGAATGAAATCAAACACATATTACGGTATCTAAAAGAAATTACCGATATGAGCTTATTTTATGGTAATAATTGTAGTCCCGATCTTGTTGGTTATGCTGATGCTGGATATTTATCTGACCCACACAAGGCTCGATCTCAAACAGGTTATGTGTTTACATGTGGCTGCTTCATCTAATCATGCTGAGATAATTTTCATTCATAAAGCAAGTCAAGAATGTGTGTGGTTGAGGTCCATAATACATCTTTTTCGAGACAAATGTGGTTTGAAGTGTGACAAACTACCCACGATTTTGTATGAAGACAATGCATCATGCATAGCCTAGTTGAAGGGAGGATTCATAAAAGGATTTATGACAAAGCATATTTCACCAAAGTTATTTTTCACACATGATCTTCAAAAGAATGATGATATCAATGTGCAACAGATTCGCTCAAGTGATAATATGGCTGATTTGCTCACAAAATCTCGACCGACGTCAACCTTCAAGAAGCTAGTGTAAAAGATTGGGATGTGAAGGCTCAAGGATGTGAATTGATGTTCTCATCAGGGAGAGTTAATGCACGTTGCACTCTTTTTTCCTTACAAGGTTTTGTCCCACTAGGTTTTTCTTGCAAGGTTTTTAACGAGACAACTAAAAAGACACATTTCTAAACATGTGTATTCTTTTTCCTTTTCTAGAATTTTTTCCCATTGGGTTTTATTTTAGTTAAGGTTTTAACGATGCACATTATTTGTTGAATAGACATTCAAGGGGGGTGTTATAAATAGAATTCTATTTAGAGTGAATGTCTATCTTTTAGAGAGTTTTACTTTGTGGCTAAGTCATTTTTCCTCTATAAATAAAAAGGTCTTACCCCATTATAATAAATCATCCCAAAATTTAATAAGAATTTCCTCTCTCTTTCTCTGCAATATTGTTCTTCTTCTTTGTTTCATAACAAAAATGACTTTTTATTCTTTGTTTTCTCCGTTGTTAATAGTATATCTTATTCTAAAGAAATAGGACTTCCGAGTAACCATTATATGGTGTGACCATAATTGTTAAATGTTGTTGCATTCTTTAAGTAATTACAACTAACATAATTCTTATAATATTTAGTTCCATTTTATCCTTAGATTGTGTCAAAACGTTTGTTAATGAGGTAATTAGTTTGGATTATATATTATATTCTTTTTTCCTTTTTTGTTGTTTTAAGCAACTAATTATCGAACTTCATACATATTTATGGACCGAAAAAACTTTATACGTAACATGTAGTTTCAGAATTTTTATTTTATTTAAAATTTATTACTTTTGGAATGCATTTTGCAATATTTGATACAAGATACCTCCTGCATCGTACAAACATAGATACTAGTAATTATAAAAGCATGAATAAAATATTAAATTATAAAAATAACCTTTTAATATTAAGCATAATAACTCACAATAAAAGGATATAATCAGAATTCTAGACATTAGCCTTGTAATCCTATTAGTTTTAGGACATAACACTACACGTAAGGAATCCTTCATGATTATCTTTACGAATCCTATTAGTATAATTATTTTCGGGCATAGATATTAGCCTTGTAATCCTATTATTTTTAAAATATACTTCTTAAAAAATTGTATTACTAATGTAAATCAAAAATATATTATATTGTCCAAGTCCATTTAGAAACAAGATTTTATTACTATAAAAGCCAAATATAATATTGATGGACCAAAATAGCCCTAAAATATTAAACAGAAGAACTCATAGGGAAATGACATATGTAACGACCCGATCGGCCGTTTTGAGTATTTTAGCCATGATCCCCTAATTTATGCTCCCTCTATGTTATATTGTGGTTACCAAGCTTGTCGGGGTTCTTGGTTTCAGGTTCAGGAGAATTTCAGAGTGATATGAGACACATAGTCCCTAAGTTGGAAGTATAAGTTGTAGGAGTTGATCGTAGTTTGATTTGTGTGAATATGACTCCCGAATGGAGTTTTGACGGTCCCAATAGCTTCGTAGGATAATTTTGGTCTTTGAAGCGTGTCCGTATGTTGATTTGGAGGTCCACAGGTCATTTCGGCATTAATTGGCGAAAGTTGAAAATTTTTGGAAAGTTTGACCGATAGTTCATCTTATATTTTAGAATCTAATTATGTACTTTGAAGCCTTAAATACCTCATATTAGTCTTTTCGATTTGTGTGCGCAGTCCAGGGGTTTTTCAGCAAAGCTTATATGTTAAAAACTGAGAAAATATGAAAATTTTGCCTTAAAATCTATTTGAGTTGACTTCGGTCACATTTTGAATAAATGGACCCGAATTCTTATTTTAACGATCCCGGTGGGTCCGTATCGTGATTTGAGACTTGGGTGTATGCCCGGAATTGAATTTGGAAGTCCCTAGCCCGAGTTGTCACACTTTGTTGAAATTTGAAAGTTTAAAAGCTTAATGACTTTGAAAGTTTTACCAATGTTTGATTTTATTGATATCAGGTCTGTATTTTGGTTTTGGAATCGGTATAGGCCCATTGCTATATTTATGACTTATCTGTCAATATTGGTGAGGAACAGAGTTGGTTTGACGTGATTCGGACGTCCGGTTGTGAAAATAGATGTTCATGAGGTTTCTTGAAAATTTCCTTTGATTTGATGCTAAATTCATAGTTCTAGGTGTTAATTTGGTGATTTGATCGTGCGAGTTCGTATGGTGTTTTTGGACTTATGTGCATGTTTGATTTGGAGCCTCAAAGGCTCGTGTGAGTTTCAGATAGGCTACGGAGTGGTTTACACTTAGAACTCAGCTGCTGTTCTGCAATTTCTAGTAACTAGTCTCTGATCTCGCATTTGCGAGATCAGTGTTCGCATTTGCGAACATTCCCAAATCCTGATAGGCTCGCATTTGCGAGCAAGTTCTTAAGTACCTGGGTCAGTATGAGTTCACATTTACGATCAAGAGTTCACAATTGCGGGGCGGCCAGAGTTCGCATTTGTGAACAATACTTCACTTTTGCAAGGCTTCATCTCATTTGCGATCAATTTAGTCGCAATTGCGGAAGATCAATGTTCGCATTTGCGAATAAATCATTGCAAATGCGATGCCAGCAGAAATGGGAGGACTTTGCTTTTGCGACCGTTTCTTTACATTTGCGGGTTCACATTTGCGAACCCTAGGTCGCAAATGCAACATCTGCGACTAATCAGATATGAGTTAGACGGGATTTTTGTTCATTCTTCAAATTTTCAAAACAAGAAAACCCTAGAGACGATTTTCCCAAGCACCTTCTTCCCCAAATCATTGGTAAGTGATTCTAATCCATTTTTTTCAATCTTTCACTACATTTACTAAGATTTCAACCTAAAATTTAGTGTTTTCATGGTGGAAAACGGGGGTTTGGGTAGAATCAGTAATTTTTGTAAAATTGGGATTTACACCTCAAATTGAGGTCGGATTCCAAAGCAAATTACATAACCGGGCTCGGGGGTGAATGGGTAATCAGGTTTTTGGTCCAAATTTTGGGTTTGGACCAAGCGGGCCTCATAGTTGATTTTTTTAATAATGACCTAAATTGAATCCTTTGCAATCGTGGGTAGTTTCTACGGCTTAATTTGAATCGTTTAGTCGGTAATTTGCTAGATTCTATTGGTTCAGAGGCTTGTTTGAAAGGTAAAGTTGTGGTTGAGCTTTGAATTGATCATTGAAGCGAGGTAAGTGTCGTGGTTAACCTTGAGTTGAGGGATTAAGATTTGTTTGTCTATTTGCTACATGTTTAAATGATGGGTACAATGAATATGTGAGGTGACAAGCACTTATGCATTTTTGTTGTGTTAAAGCATGCGGGTGGGACTTATTCTTTGTAATTTATTGCTTACTTTGATCATGTTATCCATGCTTAGACTAGAAACTTATTAAATTGATCGTTCTTACCACGTTTATGGGCTTTTGTGATAATTGAGTATTGTTCCTAAAAGGGAGATTGGTATTGTGGCACTATTGTTGACGTAAGGCTTGTTCTTGTTATCGTATCTCCATGTTGTTACTTGTTCATTGTTATATGATAAAGGAGAGTGTTAATGCACAAAGGGTGATGTTGTGCCGTATGTGAGTGTTAATGCACGAAGGGTGATATCGTGCTATATTGTGAGTGTTAATGCATGAATGGCGATGTCGTGCTATGTTATGAAAGTTAATGCACGAAGGGTGAAGTCATGCCATATTTATTAATTTATACTGAAAGTGAGAGTAAAAGCACAAAGGGTGATGTCGTGCAATATCATTATTTCATTGTGGGGTTGAGAGTAAAATCACGAAGGATGATGTCGTGCAATTTTCTTCATTGTGCTTAATTATTTTTACTGGCTAAAGATATATTGACTGTTCTGGATATTATTTCCGCTATATTTCTCGTATTTTGTATCCCCCTTTAGCATGTCCCCCTCCCAATAGTACATGTTTAGCTTTTATTTGTTGTTATCTTATACGTATAATGTTATCTGCATAGGTTAATTACATGGGTGTCTTGTCATTGACTCGTCACTACTTCGTCGAGGTTAGACTCGACACTTACGGAGTACATGGGGTCGGTTGTACTCATACTACACTATGCACTTCTTGTGCAAACCTTGGTACCGGTCCTAGCTGTTCGTGAGGCGTAGCAACTTGGATTTGCTCATTAGAGATCGAAGTAGATCTGCTAGCGTCCATAGACCTTGAAGTCACCTTCTATTTTCCCTATTTTACTGTTTCTTTTTGTTCAAAACTCTTGTATTTCCTTCATACTCTGTTTGTAGAAAATCCTAGAAGCTCGTGAGTTGCGATCCTAGATCCGGATTGTAGTAGGTATTATGGGCATTTATTTCATTCCGCACTCGATTTTATTTTATTTTATTTTGACTTAAATGAATTTATTCTTTAAAATTGAATAACAATTGGCTTAACGGTTCTCTAACGTTGGTTTGCCTAGCAAGTGAAATGTTAGGCACCATCACGGTCCCGTAAGTGGGAATTCTAGGTCGTGACTGATAGTTTCTACTCTACGCATTCGCAACAAGAGGGACGCGATCGCGGAAGGTTGGTTTCTTGTGAATCGGGAACACGTGGTGAAGCTCGCGTTCACGTAGAGGAATTTGAGGGCTACATGTTCAAGCACTTTTCTTCATCGCGGCCGCATGGTGTGTTACGCGATTGCATAGCTTGATGAGGCAGTGTTACACATTCACATGAGTTTTTCCGCGATTGCGGAGTGTTATTTTGGGCAGCAACATTTTTGTGTTTCGCAAACGCGAGGCATTTTCCTTTCTCACGAAGAATGAATAATTGGGAAGCAGAAATCAAGATTGAAATCGAGGGTTTATTTTCATATTTCACAATTTGGACTTAGACAGATTGGTTTTGTAACGACCCCGCCTGTTGTTTTGAGAGTATTAGTCCTGATCCCTAATTCTGGTGTCGGGTTTGGAGAGTTTCGGAGTGGAATGGGACACATAGTCCCTAAATTGGAAGTTTAAGCCGTAGGAGTTAACCGTAGTTTGACTTGTGTGAAGACGATTCCGCAATGGAGTTTTGGCCATTGCAATAGCTCAGTGGGGGTGATTTTGGTTTTAGAATCATGTTCGAATATTGATTTGCATGTCCGTAGGTCATTTTGGCGTAATTGGTGAAAGTGTGAAAGTTGAAAGATTATGGAAAGTTTGACCGGGAGGGGAATTTTTTATATCAGGGTCGAATTCTAATTCTGGAAGCTTGAGTAGGTTAGTAATGTCATTTATGACTTGTGTGCAAAATTTGAGGTCAATCCGACTTAATTTGATAGGGTTCAACATCAATGTAGACGTTAAATGTTTATAAGCTTATTAGGCTTGAATTGGGATGCGATTCATATTGTTAATGTTGTTGGATGTGATTTAAGGCCTCGACTATGTTCGTATTGTGTTTTAAGACTTGTTGGTATTTGGTTGAGGTCCTGGGGACCCTGGGTGAGTTTCAGATGGTTGGCGGATAAATTTTGGACTTAGAGATGTGCTGATGTTTTCTAGTGTCTGTGTCTGGTTTCCTTGTACCTATCGCGTGGGAAGGTCCGCGATCGCGTAGACTAATTGGGCAGCTGAGGTATTTTGTTCTATGTGATCGCCAATTGTGTCGTGCGATTGTGCAAGCTGAGGAGTTAGTGCATCATGAACACGTGAGCTAGGTCGCGTTCGCGAAGAGGAAGTGAAGCAGCAGCTGAGATCACACGATGTTCTTTGCGATCACTGAAGAGGGACGCGATCGCGTAGGTTGAGGAATCAGTTCTCTGCGTTCGCGTGGTGTTTACGCGTTCTCGTAGGGTTAAAATTCTGGGCAGCTGAGTCGTGCTTAGCGATCGCGAGAAAATATCCGCGGTCGCGATTAAGGATATTTGGGCAGACTTAAATATTTCAAAAATGAGGGTTTGAGTTCATACCACTAATTTGATTTTCGGAGCTCGGTTGGAGGCAATTCTTGGAGAGATTTTAAGGGAGTGATTGGGATACGTGATTCTTACTTCGTTTTGGTTAAATTACATGATTATATCTTTGATTTCATCATTTAATTAGTTATTTGAGTTGAAAAATTGGGAAAAATGGAGGAAAGCTCTTAAGCCGCATTTTGGGGATTTGAGCGAGATTTTGGTATCAGATTTTTGTAATTTTTGTATTCTTGGACTCGATATCGAATGGGTATTCGATTTTTGTAATTTTGGTCGGGTTTCATGATGCAATCAAGGGTCTAATTTTTGGAGCGATTTTTCAATTCTTTGATAAGATCATTATTTCATTATTTAAATTAGTTTTCTATAGCTATATTTATAGTATGAAATTATTTTGGCTAGATTCGAGTCGTTCATAGTTGGTAAATCGAGGGAAATGCCTTCTAATCAATTGATTGATCATGATTTGAGATAAGTGACTTGTCTAACCTTGTGTGGGGGAAATTCTCCTTAGAATTTAGTACTGTGGCGATAATTTGTGATATGTGAAGTCCGTGTATGCAAGGTGATGAGTGCGTACACGAGCTAAATGTTTGGAATTCCGGTTTTAGCTACGTAGTTTCCCTTTCATGCCTTAATTGAGTTAATTTAGCATGTTGTAGTCATCATGTTTAGCCTAAATTCACATGTCCACTTATCTTATCTCCTATTCGCATCTTGAATCACATGTTTAGTTGAAATACTTTCTTTTCTTGATTTCCGTATTCATTATTTAGCTGTGGAATTCCTTACTTGAAATTGTTATCCTTGAAATATCTTGTTGTTGAGTTTGGTGTTGAATCGAAAGGCCGTGGTTCTTTTGAGGTAAGGTGTAAGTTGTGAAATATCATTTGTTTAGTTGTTGTGCTTTGACTTTCATGTTATTGTTGAGGTGATTGTTTGGTTGTTTGCACGAGGTTTCTGCTGTGTTGTTGTTATTGTTGCATGAGGTTTCTAACATGTGGTTGTTATTGTTTCACGAGGTTTCGGTCGTGCGGTTGTTATTGTTTGCACGAGGTTTTTGCCGTGTTGTTGTGATCATTGATATGCATGTGGTGGTATAAGGTCTGGGTGTTGATACACATGCGATGAGATAAGGTAGGCTTAGTATGCGTGGCTAATAGGTGAACTAATAGAAGCCATACGGTGTGATAAGGTGAGATAAAACGCGAGATGCTATTTCGGGAAAATGATTTTTAAAACCAAATATAAAGGCTCCTACGGTGATATAAGGATAGACTGTGATTTGTTTTTACGATTTGGGAATACAAGGCGGTACCTCAGGAGTGTCCCTGTTGATCTTCTTTATTTGCTGTATTGTTTGGTTCTTGTTTCCTTAACATGTAAAATTCTTGTTTTACTTTCGCGTTATATAAGCTTTTCCTTGATTTCGTGTTGTTATTTACCGTATATTATTTATTGTTTACTTCCATATCATTTTCATTATATCATTATATCTTCTATCTTGTTTCTTATTATCTCCAGTAGGGCCTTGACCTAACTTTGTCACTAGTCTACCGAGGTTAGGTTTGGCACTTACTAGGTACCATTTTCATGTACTCATAGTACACTTCTACATATGTTTTGTGAAGATCCAGGTACATCCTATCAGCCTCGGTGTGAGAGCATTCTATGTCTTGATTATTGGAGATTTCAAGGTACACCTGCCCACGCCCGCAAGCCTCAAAGTTCCCTTATATCCCGTTCTTTTCTTATTTCTTTACATCTTTATAGATAGTGATGTATAAGAGTGTTCAGTACTGTATCTAGAGCTTGTAACCTATATTTACACTGGGTTTTGGGAGATGTACATGTTGATTTGCAGATTTTATGCATATAGTTGTTGATGTCTTGAGACTTAAATTAGTATTCAGTTATCCCGCATGTTTGGTAGGCTTACCTAGTCTCAAAGACTAGGTGTCGTCACGACATCTTACAGAGGGAATTTGGGATCATGATAAGTTGGTATCAGAGCTCTAGGTTCATAGGTGTTATGAGTCACAAGCATGTTTAGTAGAGTCTCACGGATCGGTACGGAGACATCTGTACTTATCTTACAGAGGCTATAGAGTTGTTAGGAAAAGCTTCACTTCATTGATTCCTTAACATGCAAAATCTTTGACTTCAGATACTAAATTTCTATCTTTCTATTCTCTCACAAATGGTTAGGATAAATACAGTTGGATCAGATGACCAAACATCCGTGCCCCCTGCTAGAGCTATGTGAGGCCGAGGACATCTACGTGGAGCAGCCAAAGGACCCACACATGCTACTACAGAGGAGACACCAGTAGCTCCAGTCGAAGGGCATGAATCTGAGATGCCTATTACTACACCAACCCTCTAGGAGACTCTCGCCCAGTACCTGATCATGTTCGTCACTTTAGCTAAGGCAGGGTTGATCCTACTTTCTCCTGCCACATCTCAAATGGGGGGAGAAGCATAGACTCCGGCCACCCGTACCTCAGATCAGCAGGTTCATGTTGATCAGGTCCCAGAGGTCATACCAGTACAGCCGGTATCCCCACAACCCAAGGTTTGGGCAACAACTTCTGAGTGGGAGCAACTCAGGCTCGAGAGGTACAATAAGTACTACCCCTCCTATTTTCATTGTCTTGGCGTCAGAGGATGACTAGGGTTTTCTTGAGGAGTGTCACTATATCCTCCGTACTATGGGTATTGTGAAGTCTAGTAGGGTTGATTTCACTACGTTCTAGCTTATGGGAGCGACCTATCAGTGGTGGCGAGCATATGAGTTGGGTAGTCCGTCCGAGGAAGATTCACTCACTTGGACTCAGTTCTCAGACATGTTCTTGAGGGAGTATGTTCCCTAGAGTCTCAAAGATGCATGTGGCGCAAAGTTTGAGCAGTTGCGGCAGGGTTCTATAATCGTGTCAGAGTATGCGATCTGGTTAAGTGATTTGGCTAAGCATGCACCGACCTTTGTTGCTACTGTTAAAGAGCGGGTCCATTGATTTATTAAGGCGCTCAACCCCAGTATCAGATTTAGCATGGCCCGAGAGTTGGAGATGGACATCGCATACCAGTAGGTAGTGGGGATCGCTAGGAGATTGGAAGATATGCTAACCTGGGAGAGAGAGGAGATGGAAGCCAAGAGATCTCGAGAGTCTGGCTTATATAGTGGTACCGTGCTACAGCTTGTCATGGTAATGTCTATGTGAGTCGCCCTATTCATTCAGCATTTCCAGCTTCCAGCGGTATTTTTGGCCACTCCTAGGCCTTAGGCTCCTTATTATGCACCGCCATTATCTAGTGCACCTCCTGTGCGGTCAGTCCATCCGACCAGGCCCAAGCCAGCCTCAGTAGCCACGTCCTCCAAGAGCTTGTTTCGTGTGTGGCGACACTCGTCATATGGTGAGGGATTACTCCAGATTCAGGAGGGGTGCAACTTCACAGACTACTCAGGCTCCGCATATTCCATCGGGTCCTCAGGCTTCTCAGTCCAAGGTCGCCGCACCAGCTGCCACCTCACTTGCACAGCCAACTAGAGGTAGAGTTCGGCCAAGCAGAGATCGCCCTAGAGAGGGAGGCCTGGCTAGATATTATGCTCTTCCTGCTAGGACGGAGTCAGTTGCTTCTGACTCAGTCATCATAAGTATCATTCCGGTCTATCATAGAGATGCATAAGTCTTATTTGATCCAGGCTCCACTTATTACTATGTGTCATCTTATTTTGCTCCATATTTGGGTGTATCTCGTGATCCTTTGACTTTTCCTATCTATGTGTGCACACTTTTGGGAGATTCTATTGTTGTTGACCGTGTGTATCGCTCGTGTTTGGTTATTCTTAGTGGTTTTCAGACCAGAGCCAATTTATTATTGCTTAGTATGGTAGATTTTGATGTTATTTTAGGCATGGACTGGCTGTCTCCCTATCATTCTATCCTTGATTATCACGCCAAGACGGTGATGTTGGATATGCCAAGTTTGTCGCAGTTATAGTGGATAGGCACTTTAGATTATGTTCCTAGCAGGGTTATTTCATTTCTAAAGGCTCATCGGATGGTTGAGAAGGGGTGTGATGCATATTTATCTTATGTGAGAGATGTCAGTGTTGATACCCTACCGTGGAGTCAGTTCCGGTATTGAGAGATTATCCAAATGTATTTCCGGCAGATCTTCGGGCATGCTATCCGACAGGGATCTAGATTTTGGCATTGATTTGTTATCAAGCACTCAATCCATTTCTGTTCCACCCTATCATATGGCCCCAACAGAGTTGAAAGATTTAAAGGAGCAGTTGCAAGAGTTGCTTGATAAGTGCTTCATTCGGCCTAACGTGTTGCCTTAGGGTGCTCCACTCTTGTTTGTAAAGAACAAGAATGGTTTTATGCACATGTGTAGTGATTATCGCTATTTGAACATGGTTACAGTGATGAACATGTATCTATTGCCACGTATTGATGACCTATTTGATCAGCTTCAAGGTGCCAGAGTGTTCTCTAAGATTGACTTGCGTTCAGGCTATCATCAGTTGAAGATTCGGGAAACAGATATCCCGAAGAATGCGTTCAGGACTCGGTATGGACATTACGAGTTCCTTATGATGTCTTTTGGGCTGACCAACGCCCTAACAACATTCATGCACTTGATGAAAAATGTTTTCGACCTTATCTTGGCTCATTTTTCATTGTGTTAATTGACAACATTTTGGTGTACTCTCGGAGTCGGGAGGACATGAGCAGCACCTGAGGACTGTGTTTCAGACCTTGAGAGAAAAGAAGTTATAAGCAAAATTTTCAAAGTGTGAATTCTGGCTAGACTCAGTGGCATCAAGTGAGGGGATCAAGGTGGATTCGGAGAAGATTGAAGCAGTGTAGAGTTGGACCAGACTGTCTTCAACTAGAGAGATCCAAAGTTTTCTTGGTTTGGCGGGGTATTACCGTCGATTTGTAGAGGGTTTCTCGTCTATTGCAGCACGTATGACCATATTGACCCAGAAGGGTGCTCCGTTCAGGTGGACTGAGGAGTGTGAGGAAAGCTTTCAAAAGCTAAAGGCAGCTTTGACCACTGCCCCAACGTTGGTGTTGCCTTCGTGTTCAGGGTCTTATACTGTATGCAGTGATGTGTCGCGTATTGGTCTTGGCGCGGTGTTTGATTCAAGGACATAGGGTGATTGCCTACGCGTCTAGACACTTGAATGTAACAACCCGACTGATCATTTTGAGTTTTAGCGCCATTCGACAGTTTGAGGCCATGAGTAGCTTCACTTCAGGTATTATGAGTTGTACATGTGGTCGAAATTAAATTTCGGGAAGTTCTTAGTTGATTTGGAAAGATAATTCTCATTTCGGACGCTTTAAGTTGGATGAATTGACTATCACGCCCCCTTTTTCTCACGAAATCGGGTTTTGACATTGACAACTATTTTAAAAAGGGAGGAAGGATTATTAAAAGAGAGTCGCCACCTAACGAATTAAGGTGCCCTAGGGCACCTATTGCAAATGACTCGGATTTACTAGTTTGCGTCACCAAAGATCGGGTAAGGGCTAAAATTACCTCGAGGAGAAGGTGTTAGACACTCCTCGAGGTCCATAATGTTAGGTCCCTGCTGAACTCAAANGTTACTCATATTATTCAGCGAGCACATACTATCATCTCCTGCTACCCGATTACTATCTTTAAGTTATTTACTTAAAACGCTCTAATCAATTCTAAGTCGCACCCTACACGTGCACTACCCGTCCCTTGCGTATGGCCCCGGAGGCATTTGGACCTCTATTTTGGATGGTTCTAGACTTAACTTAGGTTTCTCAAAAAATGGTAAAACTAGGAGACATACAAAAATAAGTTGGACTTTCATATAAAAGTAAATAGGGGCTCAAGTTAGCCTCCACACTTGGGCAGCCAATGCACACAATAGATTACGCGTTTTGACAGTTTCAAAAATTAAAGTTGTTAGGTCCTATAGACATGATTTCTATGTGATTCTGGATTTTAATCATACTGGCAGTTATGCAAATTAATTTCTAAGTGACTGCACAGTTGCCTACTGATTATAATTATAAGCGGTTAAACCTATAGACATGCTATCTAGGTGATTTACTCAGTGTTAGGCAGTGATAAGCAATGAGAGATATTCAGAATTACTTGGTTGTTCCTATAGGCATGCTTTTGAATGGTGTTCAACGAGACAATGTTTAAAGCCTATTTTTAGTTCTTAACACAAATGATGATTATCCTATAGACATGATTCCTACCTTTGGTGATGGAAACTGGTTTTAATTCATATAGGCATGCTTTCTAATGGGCAAGTACGGCAATAGCATACCAATCAATTAAGAACCCTATAGGCATGACTTCTAACAATGCAGATTTATAGAATATAAATGACCCTATGGTCATGATGCCTAATGAATGTGTTGCAATGCAAGTTGAACTTTGGTTATTTTATTTCCTATAGGCATGGTATATAACATTTAAAAGCAGAATGGGCAAGTTATCCACAGAACTTATTCAAACAAAGTAATACCTATAGGCAGGTTATCTAACACATAATGGAAGAATGAGCAAAGTAAACACCTATATGAAGGTTATCTAACACACAATATCAGAATGCACAAAGTAAACACCTATAAGCAGGATTTCTAACACACTATATCTGAATGAAAAAAGTAAACACTTATAGGCAGGATTTCTTCCCGTTCTCATGCAAAAGTTTTAAAAAATAAACCCAGTTCCCAATTTACTAATACCCCAATTGTTATTACAAACAATTATTACAGACCAAAATTGAATGAATGAATTACAAAGTATAAAAACTATAGGAAGCCTGCAGCAGGCCCAAATATACCTGGACAGGCCATGCCTTCAACTCACAATAGCTCCAAAAGCCCATACACAGTAGCCAACAGTGAATGATTCACCCATATCTCAAGGATAAGCATACAAAACCCAAATCTCTAGTATGTCAGAGTTCCCAAGGGCTTCAAGAACCCCGGGCAGTGATCACACTAGGGAAGAATGATCAGAACAGTTCAAGGAAAACTAAGGACCAAATCCCAGTGTGTCAGAGTTCACGAGGGTCTCATATGAACCCTGAGCAGTGCTCACACTAGGAAGGCCAGGGACAGAACCTAAATTGTTTTGGCTTTCAGCTAGCAAAGAGTGAGGATGCAGGAAAGCAAGATAGTATTAGGGGATATATTTAGGGCCAAAATCACAAATAGAACGGAAAAAATAGCAACACGTTTGAACCTAAGTAGACTTAATAAAGTTTTCGATAATTAACAAAGTCATATGCTAATAAGGATCAATTCATAAAAATGTTCACAAAAATAACAAAGGTCTTAGATCAGACTAAGACTTGGAAAAGAAACACAGTGGTTAGCATTAGGAACTGATTAAACAATTTAACAAATGTATCAGGACATAGTGAGAACAGAACCAAAACAAATCACGTGGTAACATGTTCAACAACATATGAAGAAATGCAAACAGTTTAAACGTAGTATCTTTTGACTGCATCTGAGTTGATGGGCTTTGGCCAAATTTCTCCGTCCATCTCTGCGAATGTGAGTTCTCCTCCTGTCAGTACCCTGTGAACCATATAAGGTCCTTGCCAATTGGGTGAGAATTTCCCTTTGGCTTCATCTTGATGTGGAAAGATCCATTTCAGCACCAGCTGCCCTGGTGCAAACTGTCTAGGTTTGACCCTTTTGTTGAAAGCTCTAGACATTCTGTTATGATAGATTTGACGACACATTGCATTCATTCTTTTCCCGCCAATGAGAGCTAATTGCTCATAGCGGCTTCTTATCCATTCTGCATTACTAAGTTCAGCTTCTTGTATGATTCTCAAAGATGGAATTTCTACCTCGGTACGGGGATGACGGCTTTAGTACCGTAGACCAATAGAAGGGGTTGCCCCGGTTGACGTGCAAACTTTGGTACAATAGCCTCATAAGGAAAATGGTAACTTCTCGTGCCATTGTTTTTGATTATCTACCATCTCCCTTAATATCTTCTTGATGTTCTTGTTGGCGGCTTCCACGGCTCCATTCATTTGGGGTCGGTATGCTGTGGAATTTTTGTGCTTGTTTTTGAAGGTTTCACACATGACTTTCATCAGATCACTGTTGATATTGGCGGCATTGTCAATTATGGTGGACTTTGGAACCCCGAATTGACAAACAATACGATCCCTAACAAAATCTACGACGACTTTCTTGGTTACAACTTTGTAAGATGCAGCTTCAACCCATTTTGTGAAATAGTCGATGGCCACTAGAATGAACATGTGCCCGTTTGAAGTGGTGTATTTGATTGGTCCGATGACATCCATTCCCCAAGCAGCAAGAGGCCAAGGTGCGCTTGTTTCATTAAGTTTATTTGGAGGTACCCGTATCATATCTGCGTGTATCTTGCACTGATGACATTTCTGGACATACCTGATACATTCTGTGTCTGTAGACATCCAAAAGTATTCGTCTCTGAGTATCTTCTTGGCTAGGATGAAACCATTTATACGTGAGACAATTATTCCTTGATTTTGTTAAAAGCCTTCTGACAGTCTTCAGTCCAGCCGGTGGTGGTATCCTTCTTCAACATTTTGAAAATTAGTTCACATATTACAGTTGATTGCGGTATGAAGCGGCTGATGTAGTTGAGACGCCCCAAGAAACTCATCACGTCCTTCTTGTTCTTTGGTGGTGGTAACTCCTGGATAACTTTGACCTTTGACGGGTCTAACTCAATTCCTCAGCGGCTGACAATGAACCCTAGCAATTTTTCGGCAGGAACTCCAAAGGCACATTTTACGGGTTTTAGTTTCAGGTTGTACTTCCACAGCTGGTCAAAGAACTTTCTCAAATCTGCTATGTGATATGTGGCCTTCTTGGTTTTGATGATGATGCCATCCACATATACTTCTATCTCCTTGTGTGTCATGTCATGGAAAATGGTTGTCATGGACCTCATGTAGGTGGACCCAGCATTGTTTAAACCAAACAACATCATTTTGTAACAATACACTCCCCACGACATGATGAAAGTTGTTTTCTCCGTGTCTTCTTCGTCCATCCAAATTTGATGATAACCTGCGAAGCAATCTACAAAGGATTGGAGTTCATGCTTGGCGCAATTGTCGATCAATATGTGTATATTTGGTAGTGGAGAATCATCTTTGGGAATTGCTCTGTTTAAATCCTGATAGTCGACACACACCCTGACTTTCTCGTCTTTCTTCGGAACCGACACAATGTTGGCGAACCAAGTTGGATGTTCAACTACCCTGAGGACCTTAGATTTGATCTGCTTGGTAACTTCTTCCTTGATTTTTAGACTCATGTCTGGTTTGAACTTTATGAGTTTCTTCTTTACTGGTGGGCACATTGGATTGGTAGGTAACTTGTGAGCCACTATGGATGTGCTCAACTCGGTCATATCGTCATACGACCATGTGAAAATGTCCTCATACTCTATCAATAAATGAGTGTACTCTTCCTTCTCTGATGATGACAAGTGAATGATTATGCGAGTTTCTTTGACGGTTTCAGAATCTCCCAATTTGACTACCTGAGTCTCGTCCAGGTTGGACTTAGGTTTGTTCTCAAAATTCTCAACTTCTCTGACGATTTCCTCAGGTATCATATATTTTCTTCTATATCTTCCGAGTCACTATCCTTATGTTGCGTTGTCTCATTAGATGTCACAGTCGTTGGTTCATCAAGGTAAGAAATAGTAATGCTGTAGAGAGAAAGATATGAAAGATAATAGTAATAAAACATCAAGTCGTTGATAAATGTTGAAACGTTAAACAAAGTAACTTCAAAAAATTTTTCCAAAGTAAAATACTGAAAGGAAAGAAAAATGTTTTAAACAAAAATGGCCAAAATGAATTGTTTTCAAAATGAATGACACTAGCTGCCACGGTACCCCGGGACTCGTCGGACCCTGTATGGTGTGGCGGTCCAGTTCCTGACAATAGATCCCTTCTCCACTGTCTGGATGACGAGGCCTTCTTCCTCCTTAACTATCATAATGCAATCTTTGTCTTCATCTTCCAAGAACAGGTTTCTTAAGCCAGCTAGAACTTCATCTTCTTCCGATCCTCATATCATGTCGGCCTGATGAAAGGATTGGCTCAAATATAGTACCGGCTGCTCAAGAGGGTAATAAGGACCACGCCATGGCGGCGACCAATCCTCATACTCCTGCCAGGTGTACTGATATCCAAGTCCAAAGGTCGTGTCGTGACGTTTTAGCTGTATCGGTTTGCTAATACCTTAGAGGTTCTTCCCGATCCCTTTACCGGGTTCATACCCTGCCCATGCTAGAATTCTTTCTATTGTTCTGCTCCACCACTTGTCTTTCTCAATTGCATTGACGCGCTCGATGCGATGATAAGTCTCCCCACCTAACTTCCTTCTATGTTCCACGAACGGAACAGTTTGGTTGGTATAAATGGGATTACTCTCGTCTCCATGAATGATCACTTCCTAATGATTCCATTCGAAATTTTCAACCTAGTGCAAAGTAGAAGCCACGGCCCCGGTGGCATGCATCCAAGGTCGTCCCAACAACAGATTGTGTAAGGCGGATATGTCTAGCACTTGAAATTCAACATCAAACCAAGTCGGGCCCATCTGTAAGCATAAATTTGTTTCCTAAGTTGTGGCCCTTTGAGACCCATCGAACGCCATCACATTCATAGTCCCTGCTCGTATTACATGCAAACCTTTACCCAACCTTTTTAGAGTTATCATCGGACATATGTTGAGACTGGAACCTTTGTCTGTCAAAACCCTGGCAATGAATTTATCCTCGCATTGTACCGTGATGTGCATCGCCTTGTTGTGGCTTAATCCCTCTGGTGGAAATTCGTCTTCATGAAAGGTGATTTTGTGGCTCTCCAGTACATGCCCTACTATGTTAGCCATCTCCCCACTGGTGATATTGTTAGGTGCGTAAGCTTCATTCAATACCTTGATCAAGGCATTCCAATGTGCCTCAAAATTCTGCAGTAATGATAGGATGGATATCTGAGCAGGAGTTTTGTTCAGATGGTCTATCACAGAATATTCTCTCGCTTGCACCTTTCTTCAAAGACCATCCGGGATAGTTTCAATGATGGGCTGCTAAGGCAGCTTCTTTACTTGTTCCTCCCAAATTCTCAGGTGATAAATTCCGCCAGTCCTGGTCATCTCTTGTGCTGCACCAGATTCTTCCATTTTTGCTTTTCCTTTCCTCTTGGATTCTGCAACATAGTCCAGGGTACGAAATTGGACTTAAAGGTCGGTGTGGATGCTACCGTCACAGTGAAGGGTGTGGTGACTTCTACTTCAAACGGAGAAGGTACAACTGCAGATGTTGTTTCCACTTCGAACAGGATTGGTACGGCTACTTCGACTTTGACCAGTGGCTGTATCTGTACCACAATAGGAGTAAGAGTGACCGCATGTTTCTTTGGTTCATCCCCTTCTCGAATAAGCCCAATTGACCCTTCCGAGTCCCATTCTTCATCAGTCTCTATCACATTGACTCCCTCTCCCCTATGATCTGGGAGAGGATTGTTGCGGACGTTAGGTGCATCCTCCTTTGCTTGTATGGATTTAGTATGAATTAATGTCTGGATCTTGTCTTTCAAAGTGAGGCATTGATTGATGGTATGAACCTTCATGCTGGAGTGGTAGGCACATGTTTTATTTGGATTGACCCATTGAGAAGAGTTTTCCATGGCAACATCGGGAATAGGGGTGACATATCTAGCAGCTTTCTGTCTCTCGTATAATTGATCGATGGGTTCAGCAATAGGGGTGTATTGTCTGGGTGTCCTGCGGTCGAAATTTGGTCTGAGTTTCTGATAGTTTTGGCGGGTTGGCGATGAGTGATAATATACTAGCTGGGTATTATAAGTGTGGTAGGCAGTGGCGGGTTGTGGATATCTAAAAGGTGAAGGCTGATATGTGATTGGAGGTGTTTGGACATAAGAGGAGATTTTTGACCTTGGGCTACCATCACGGCCCCTACTTCCTTCTTCTTTGATATACCCCCTGACTGCAATGCTTTGTTTGTAGCCTGTAATGCCTCAAAATTAGCTACCATTCCGCTCTTGATCCCTTTTTCAATACTTTCCCCTAGCTTGATGATATAAGAGAATTTGTGATTCTCGGTAGCCGTTAACCTTTCATAGTATTGTGGATCCTGGGCCCGGATGAATAACTTGTTCATCTTCTCTTCTTCCAATGCCGGCCTTACTTTCGTAGCTTTTGATCTCCATCAAGTAGCATACTCGTGGAAAGTCTCCATTGTATTATTCTTGAGATTCTGTATGTAGAAGACGTCTGGTGTATTCTCCGTATTGAACATGAATCGATCCCTGAAATCTGATGCCATGCTTACCCAGCTAACCCGCTTCTTGGGATTTTGAATGATGTACCAAGATAAGGCGTCTCCAGTGAGACTTCTCATGAAAAACTTCATGTGAATTCTCTCATCTTTCTCAACTCCTACGAGCTTGTCACAATATGTCCTTAAATGCACCTTTGGGTCACCTGTTCCGTCTAACATCTCGAACTTAGGAGGTTTGTAACCCTCTGGCTGGCAGTTCTAGGTCTAACTGAATACAAAGATCTTCATAATTCAAACCCTCAATGCCTTTACCCCCTTCGACACCCTGGACTCAGCTTGTGAGCTTCTTAAGTTCCTCTGCCATATTGTTGATAAGCAAGTCCTTCTTAGCGGATTCTGGTGTGAATGGTGTTTGTCGAGTGAGGTGAGATAGGGTTTCAACATATATGGGGTTGTTTTGGTGGATACCGGGGTTTTGAGTGTAGTGGTGACCATTGGTTGAATTATGCGGA
Source organism: Nicotiana paniculata (assembly GCA_005239505.1). Lineage (NCBI taxonomy): Eukaryota > Viridiplantae > Streptophyta > Magnoliopsida > Solanales > Solanaceae > Nicotiana > Nicotiana paniculata. Next base: position 9,813 of record ML324731.1, on the reverse strand, counting down.
TTGGGAGTAGGTTGTGGTGTATTTTGAGGAGTATGGTAGGTAGTAGTTTGCGGGTACTGAGTTGGAAGGTGTTGGTGTTGAGGAGGAGTTGGTATTGGTGGAGGGTTAGAATTTTGATGAGGTGCGGCGTATTGATGAGGTACGACGTATTGATGAGGTGCGAGAGGATTTTGTGGATGTTGGTTTGGCGTGTTGAGGAGGTGCTGGGTTCTGGGAATTTTGTTGGTTAATATCCGGGACCTACTCAAGTTCCCCTTGCAATTCCAGTATTTTCTGCTCCAGCCATAGAACCAAATCATTCTGTGTCGGAGTACTCCGACCATCTGAAGTTTCAACATTTTCTACATGTGCAATGTTATCTTTCCTGATACCACTCACGCCATCCATCTTATCCTTTCCCTTACTTTTAGGATCACTTGGAGGAGCAGGAGGTGGAGGACCTCTAGATCTGGTATGATATGCTGATGATGCCATTATTCACAAACCAACCTTAGGGGATGGGAATAATAAAAACAAAGAAAAAGAAAAAAAAGTAAACAAGTCATTAGGGAATTTTGGGAAAGATATTTGCAGTATTTAAGCATGTATCATAAATTCGCGTCCTAATTTTGGGGACCTTATTGTGCCCGAGTTAGTCCTAGCGACATACAGATTTGGAGAAAATTAGTGCCGACATTTTCCTCATTTATTTAATGTAATAAAGAGATCAAACCTTTAAAACAATAATAAAAAAGAGTTACTAGTGGAATTTGCCTTATTACAATCAAATTCTAAAACGAATCTAGAAAAACAAGTAAACAACAATTCTAATCTACTTGGTCCCGGAGGGACCTTCTCCAAGCTTGGCCTTCTTAGGCCCATCGGTCAGATTCCCTAGGTCGCACATGTCCAGCAGCAGTTACGCCTTTGCTAGGAGTCCTCCTTCGTTTCCCTCTGTATTCTGACAATCCACGATCCTTTTCCTCGTCTTCCATCAAGTTCCATCAGACCCTGCTCTAAATACTCTAACCTTTCTGTTGATTCTATAGCAATTCCTCTCAATTCATTGATTGATTCCATGTCTACCTTGTGTTGTTCCAAATGTCTAGCCTCAGACTCAAAGATTCTTTTGAGCAACCTCTTGTATTTTACTTGTGCTTCAGCAGCGTCGTCTATTACCGTGTTTCCTCAATCAATCCCCGGATTGACTTCTCCCACTATGTCATCATCCAACCATGATAGGTAGAAATATACATGACCAGCATGGTACCGATATGGTGTGATGGTATCCTTTTCCAAAGTGATCTTCAGATGCCACATGTGTTGTGCCTCACACTTCAATGGAATGGCATCACCCTGAAAGTCTGCTTTGTAGTGAACCATCTTGGAAACTCGTGGTATGACTTGCTTTCTCCAGCCTGTCTCATGACCCTGATAGGAGCATAAGGATAGATACCCCTCAACCCAATCGACACTAAGTGAGGAACATCTCTTGACCTGAAGATGAACTCGCTAGTAGGGAACCACTCGAACATCCAATAGACCTTATCATCATCCAAATTGCTAAAGAAATGTACCCAATCCACATCGTTTCCCGGTTGTGCAAACCTGTCTGGGATGAAAGTCATTCTTTTTGGATGGTTAAAATCTATGTGGTCATTCTATGGTCGTCAAGGAAATTCTTGACGGTACTTCCCTCTTTGAAGATGTTCTAACAACCATATTTACAGTAACAGATTACAACCCTCAAAATGCTCAATCCCTTCTTACAACGGTCCAAAGCTTGGTATATCTCTGCCACGATCATTGGGATGATAATGTATGTCTATCCCTCAATCCCTTCCATTAAAGTATTGTTTACCATAGCCAAACGAGTGTGAATCCTGTCTCTTTGGATTGGAAATACTATCATACCCAGAAAACAGACGATTAACACAAAAACCTGACGATGAGTCCAACCCAGGGAAGTGACGGCTAACTCATCATAAAAAGTATGGTAGGATGTGTTCTTCCCGTATCACTCGTAAAGGAAGTCTAAATATATGTAGGAATTATTCATGCAGACTAACTCGTCATTATTTCTAAGACCCATCAGTTTTAGAAACACCCTAGAAGTGCAATTTTCTGGTACTAACAGACCAGGACTATCCCAGGGTAGCCAAGGAAAACCTCTTATTTCCTCAAGAAGGGGAGTCATCTCTACATTATCGAAACGAAAGACAACCCTCTTTTCATCCTAGAACATGGTAGCAACCTCGATCAGTACATTGTTTGGCTGAATATCTAGCAAGGAAGGTAAATTTTCGAGAACCCCATGGTTTTTGTAACTTGGCGAGAGATTTTTCCACAAATCTAGAAATAAAGGTGGGATACTTCGGACCATGCCGAACCTGGGGACTTTGTGCCTCATTTTCTACAAAATAAACAAAGTTATCCCTTTCCCCCTCTAGATTTGACTATTTACACATTAATGATTAGCATATCGGCATGTTTTCTCCAAAGAATGCACATATCATGATCGTGCCCATTGGGATTATGGAAATCCCGATGGGCTTTGGACAAGGTTTTCCCTAGAGATTTATTATATGGACAACAAACTAACCCATGCTAGATTTGGACATGATGCATGCACAGCTAACATCAGAGTAGGGTTTTTCTATAGAAGTCTAGACTAGTACCTTCAAGCGGACAACTTGAGAGGGAAAGACACAGAACCATCGACTGCACCACTAATCGACTAGTTTTACCGCAATAAGCCTTTCCAAATTTAAAAGGGTATTATAGGAAGAGCGAGGAAACTTATCAAGTGTCGCTATGGTATTAATTGCGCACGAGTAGAATATGATACAGCGCATCTAATATGCAAAAAGTGAAATAACATTTTGTCAAGTATTTTACATGATGAAAGCGATAAATGCGGCATTTAATAATTGTAAAGACAAGAAAGAAAGAAAAGCAAGAAAAGAGTTAGTTCGTATAATGGAAGCAACTATAATAAAGCGGTAAAAATGAGTAGGGATTGGGAAGGACAAAAAGATTGAAGCCAACGAATCTGATTTGCATATTATAACAAGATTAAACGAAGAAGTGCATATAAAAGGAGAAAAGGGAAGGGATGTGCATGTAGCTAATAAATGGAGAATTTAAGCATAAAATAACAAAGTCACGTTTATCGAGGGAGATTATATCACACAAACCAAGTTCGTTATGGTAAGAGCTTAAAGATGTCCCCATCAGAGTCGCCATGCTGTTGCGCCCCCTTTATCTCGCAAAATTGGGTTTCGACATTGACAACTCATTTAAAAAGAGAGGAAGGGTTATTAAAAGAGATTTTCCACCTAACGGATTAAGGTGCGTTAGGGCACCTATTGCAAATGACTCGGATTTACTAATTTGTGTCACCAAAGATCGGGTAAGGACTCAAATTACCTCGAGGAGAAGGTGTTAGGCACACCTCGAGGTCCACAATGGTGGGTCCCGACCGAACTCAAATCATGTGAATTAGTCTAATAGAGAAGAGAGGGAATTATTTTAAGAGGAATGGGTGGGTCCTAAGTTTTTTAGCCTAAAGGATCACCTCGTACAACATAAATAATACTTCGTAACTCCCCCAAGATGGGGGTTTTACTCATATTATTTAGCGGGCACAGACTATCATCTCATGCTACCCAATTACCATCTTTAAGTTATTTACCTAAAACGCTCTAATCAATTCTAAGTCATACCCTACGCATGCACTACCCGTCCCTTTCCTATGGCCCAGGAGGCATTTGGATCTCTATTTCCGATGGTTCTAGACTTATCAAAAAATGGTAAAACTAGGAGACATAAAAAAACAAGTTGGACTTTCATATAAAAGCAAATAGGGGCTCAAGTTAGCCTCCACACTTAGGAAGCGAATGCACACAACATATTAGGTGTTTTGATAGTTTCAATAATTAAAGGTGTTAGGTCCTATAAACATGATTTCTATGTGATTCTGGATTTTAATCATACTGGCAGTTATGCAAAGTAATTTCTAAGTGACTGCACATTTCCCTACTGATTATAATTATAAGCGATTAAACCTATATACATGCTATCTAGGTGATTTACTCAGTGTTAGGCAGTGATAAGTAACGAGAGATATTCAGAATTACTCAGTTGTTCCTATAGGCATGCTTTCTAATGGTGTTCAACGAGACAGTTTTTAAAGCCTAGTTTTAGTGCTTAACACAGATGGTGATTACCCTATAGCCATGATTTCTACCTTTGGTGATGGAAACTGGTTTTAATTCTTATAGGCATGCTTTCTAATGGGCAAGTATGAAAATAGCATATCAATCAATTAAGAACCCTATAGGCATGACTTCAACAATGCAGATTTATAGAATATAAATGACCATATGATCATGATGCCTAATGAATGTTCTGCAATGCAAGTTGAACTTTGGTTATTTTATTTCTTATAGGCATGGTAATTAACATGTAAAAGCAAAATGAGCAAAGTAAACACTTATAGGCAGGATTTCTACCCGTTCTCATGCAAATGTTAAAAAATAAACCCAGTTCCCAAGTTACTAATACCCCAATTGTTATTACAAACAATTATTACAGACCATAATTTAATGAATGAATTATAAAGTATAAAAACTATAGGAAGCCTGCAGAAGGCCCAAATACACCTGGACAGGCTAGGCCTTCAACTCATAATAGCTCCTAAATCCCATACACAATAGCCAACAACGAATGATTCACCCATATCTCAAGGATAAGCATCCAGAACCCAAATCTCTAGTTTGTTAGAGTTCCCAAGGGCTTCAAGAACCCACGGGCAGTGCTCACACTAGGGAAGAATGATCAGAACAATTCAAGAAAAACTAGGGACCAAATCCTAGTGTGTCAAATTTCACGGGGGTCTCATATGAACTCTGAGCAGTGCTCACATTAGGAAGGCTAGGGACATAACCTAAATTATTTTGGCTTTCAGCCAGCAAAGAGTGAGTATGCAGGAAAGCAAGATAGGATTAAGGGATACATTTAGGGACAAAATCACACATAGAACAGAAACAAATAGCAACTCATTTGAACCTAAGCAGACTTAATAAATTTTTTGAGAATTAACAAAGTCATATGCTAATAAGGATCAGTTCATAAACATGTTCACAAAATGACAAAGATTTTAGATCAGACTAAGCCTTGGAAAAGAAACACAGTGGTTAGCAGTAGGAACTGATTAAATAATTTAACAGAGGTATCATGACATAGTGAGAACGGAACCAAACAGATCACATGGTAACAGGTTCAACAACAAGCTAATAAATCTGCTAAGGCGCACATGATTAACTAGTTCTTAGGAAAGGTGTGAAAGCATGTTTAACTTCTAAAGATAGTCCTAGATAACACATAATTAGGCAGATTTCAGTAATCAATTCAAACCAAATTCAACATGTCTTAAATACAGATAATAACATTTTAGGGTAACTAGTCTAACATGAGTAATACATTAAACGAGTAATGAAGTAGCAAAGGATTCAATAACTCACCAGTTGAGATGAGACAGAAAAAAAAGAATCCAGTAGTGTAGCAATTATCACCAAACAGAGCAAAACAGTTGAGGATTTCTGGCCTTGGCTTCGAGCCGGCCAGGAATCAAAAACATAGAATAGTAGTATATCTAAAGAATAATAATGTATGGTTTTGTTTATAGTAGTGTGAAAATTTTGAACTCTAAATCTATCCTCAAAGGGGAGTGGGGGAAGGGTTTAAATAGTACTGAAATTGAGCACATAAATATGAATAATTAATTAAAATACTAGAAAGGAAAGCACTTAACAGTTAAAAAGAAAATTTTTGAAATCCTAATTTAGGTAAAATATACAGATCAGCAAAAAATAAAGGTAGAGAGTTACAATAAGATGGATATATACATATAGACAGAAACTTTATTAAAAAAAATCGGAGAATCGAACCAAATTTGGTTTGACTTTGAAGAATAAAAAAGCCCAAATTTAAGGCAAGTAAAAATCGGCAGAAATAATCAAGCAAAGAGTCATAATAAGATGCATAGAGATATATAGACAGAAATATTAAAAAATCGAACCAGATTGGATCTAGAAAAGATCTGAAACCCTAGTTTTATGGTAAGTAGAAAAAATCACAAAGATACTCAGAGATTCATACAGATCCATACCATAAAAAAGGCAAGGAAGAACAAAGAAGGAAAAATGTTAAGGGGTTGAACCATTTTGGTTCGAAGTTGAAGAGATTCACTTGCCATGTTTAGGCAAGCAGTATATAGAAGGTCCCAGTACCAAAGAGAGGTGAGATATGGTAAGAAACCACTAGGGAATCCCATGTCCGGTGGGATTAGGAGAGGAGATTGGGGGGAGACGGCTAGGATTTAGTGTAGTGAGGTGAGAGCGTTTGAAGGCGGCGGCCGGTGAGGAATGACTAGGGTTAAGAGGGGTTGGTTAATTAAAACGAGGGAAGAGATGTGAGCCATTGATCTTTCAAGATCAAAGGATGAGAGTTAGATATGGTTGGGTCAGGTAGTAAAAGGATAAGGGTAATCGGGCAATGAGTATTGGGCTTGGGATAAATGGGTAGAATTGGGTCCGAAATTGGTTACAAATTGAGGCCAGATTTTAAATACCCAAATTTAATTAATAATTTATAAAAATAGTAAATAAATAATAAAAAATATCATTTGTGCATAAAAACAAATAAAAACAGTCATCTAACATTATAAAAGTATAAAAATATTATTTTGGCATAAATAAAGTAATTATAAATGCATATAGGCTATTATTACAAATGTGCAATTTTAGCCTTTAAAATGCAAATGTAATTATGGAAAATATGCTAAAAATATTTAAAACCTAATAGGGTGTAAATGATGGAATTAGATGATAAAATAATTATAAAATAATTTGTGAGGTAATTAACAAATATTTATATAATAAAAAATACAGGAATAAATTGATTTAAAGCATTTATAGAAAATTATGAAAAATGCTTGTTCCTGCTTGTAAATCAAATGATGATGTATGTACACTATTTTGAAAGTGTGTATATATATATATATATATATATATATGAAAAATATGAGGGAAAAATTGGGTATCAACATTGACTAAGTTTGATTTTTGAGTAATCGACCTTGTAATTGGGATTTGAAGGTTCCAACATATTCGAATGATGATTTTGGACTTGAGCATATATCCGGATCGGGTTTTGGATGACCCCGGGAGACACCTATTGTGGAAAGTTAGTATTTTGGAGGGATTTTATAAATTTGGGTTGAAGTGTATTTTAATGTTATCGATGTCCGTTTGAGATTCTGAGTCTGGGAATAGCTACGTGTATAGATCCTGGTCTTAGGAGCGTGACTAGATGTGTATTTAGAGGTCCGTAGGTTATTTTAGGGTCATTCGGAGAAAGTTGGAATTTGAAAGTTTTTGGGAAGTTTGACCGAGAGTGGACTTTTTGATATCGGGGTCGGATTTCGGTTCCAGAAGCTGAAGGGCCTGAGTTCTGGTTCAATCGCACCTACGAAAAAAAGGTCGCAGGTGCGACGCCGTAAAAGTAGCAAGGAAAACGTAGGAGAGGATCCTGGCTGGGCAGTGCTGGGACCGCAGATGCGGTCGTTTGGCCGCAGAAGCGGGACCGCACCTGCGGAGTGGGGCACTGCAGAAGCGGGCACTAACACACATGTGCGTGAGCGCAAGAGCGCTAGAGGATCGCAGAAGCACAAGTGCAAATGTGCTACATGGGGCGCAAATGGAGGAACTGTTGGGTCGAGCTGGAGCCGCACCTGCGATGGATCTTCCGCAGGTGCGAAGCTGCAGGAGCGACTATTGGACCGCAGGTGCAAAGGTCGGGCTGGGCAGTGGGCTTCTTTAAAATGAGGGTTTGTCTCAATTTTACTTCGTTTCGTCCATGGGAGCCGATTTTGGAGAACCTTTGGAGTGCCATCTTCATCAACTATAATAAGGTAAGTGATTTCTTCACATTGTGTGATAAATACATGATTTTTACATGGATTCAAGCATGAAAATTTGTAGAAATTGTGGGATTCGGAAAGAAACCTAGAAATTGATATTTTTGGATTTTGATCACGAAATTGGACATGGAATTGAGAAGAAATTATATATTTTAGTTTGTAATGTTATGGGTAATGTTTATCTTCGAAATTTTTTGGAATCCAGGCATGTGGGCCTGATGGTTCCTTTATTGATTCTTCGAGCGGATTTGGAAATTATTATAATTTGATTTGTAATAAACATTTGAGTATATATTTATGGATTTGCACATTGATTGACTAGTTTTGGAGCGACGGGCACTGGTTTGAGGTGTTAGAGCGGTGTTGGAGTCGGTTACGGAACTTCGGAGCAAGGTAAATTTCTTGTCTAACTCTATGAGGGGGAAACTACCCCGTAGGTGTTGTAATTGATATTTTCTACTTGTTGCGGGGGCTACGTACACACGAGGTGACGAGAGTCCGTACGTAGTTAGATTCATGTTATTGTCCAGGTAGACTTAGGTTCACACCATGTTGTACTTGTACTATAGGGATTATCCTTGCTCGTTTAATTCTTTTATTTCGTATTACGACTTGAGACTAGACATGCGTAGAGTGATAGACTTGCTATTGTAGAGTTTTTGCGAATTTCAAGATTTTCCATGGAATAATGGTGTTCCTCTTACGGATTTCTCACGCATTATGAGTTTTCATCGAACCATTTTCCTTAAAATTATAACTCACATGTTTATTCGTGAGTGAGGGTCAAGAACCCTTTTAAGCTTCTTATTTCTATGAGATCGGGTCGTTCGCCATGGCAGCATTTATGTACCACACACTCATGGGAGAGGGCCATTCGCCTCGGTAGATTAATTGATGCATCTATGGTTCGTGTCGTTCGACCCTCGACAGTGCACAGATTATGATGGGATCGGATCGTACACTTCGACATTTCTATAAAATATCCTCATGGAATCGTGCGTAGTATTTGGTAAGAAGCCAGGGTATCCGTGAGTTTTCCCCTGATTCGGATTATAACAACCTATTTGGTGAGGTCTAACACACACACACACACACACACACACTATATATATATATATATATATATATATATATATATATGCTCCAGCTGAGGAGGAATCTACTAAATGAGAGCTTGAGTTTGTTGTAAAGAGGAGAATTATACCACATATTTATAATTATTTATTTCATTTATATACTCTGCCTCATATTTGCTCACCTCCTTACTGTTCCTGATATTATTGGACCACTAGTGAGTGTCGATGTCGACCCCTCGTCACTACTTCTCCGGGGTTAGGCTAGATACTTACTGGGTACACTTGATTTACATACTCATACTACACTTACTGCACATTTTTGTACAGGTACATTTATGTCCGGTGGTGATTTAGATGCGGAGGCGCGGATGATGCGGGGACTTGCCGCGAGATGCATTTTGTGAACAACTAATTTTTGACCACACTCAAATGTTATACTATTTTAGTGTAAATATTTCTTTTAGGTCTAATATTAATGTTTTAAGCTTTTATCTTACACTTAGTAGATTTTATTTAATTAAAATAAGTAAATAAATAATAATAATAATAATAATACTCATATTCTTAATGTGTGAATATATATATGGAGTATCTTTTAATTAGAATTTTAATAAGTAAACTATTAAATTTTTTTTGCATAATTTAAACTAGAGTGTAAATATTGAGTTTTCTTATTTTTATAGTTTCCTTTAAGTTTAAAAGTAACGCTGGTATATATATAAATATAAATATATATATATATATATATATATATATATATATATATATATATAT